>PVKN010001326.1:14972-53714 GCA_004027915.1 Capromys pilorides | reverse complement strand
GGCCCCCCCCCCCCCCCGCTTCCTGCCCTGCCATTAGGAAGCTCGCTGGGGTAACAGCTTGGGAGCTCTCTCCCTCAGTTTCAGAACGCAGCTGGCTATGAAATGTATGTGCAGAGGTTTCCAGGCAGGAATGTTCCTGGGAGAAAGCTGATAGAATTCCTGCTGCCTGCTGGATCTGATGGTGCTTCCTGGTTGGAGATGCAGAGATCTCAGTAGATACAGGATCGGAGAAGATGATAAACACTTGCCACTTATGAGACCAGACAGTCTGTACCCTGCACAGTGCCAACAGATTAAAAATGAATGCACTGAAATTTTCCCAAGGTTTATAGGATTTTTTTTTTAATGGCCAGCTGAGCCTGCCCTGGGTGTGGGGCTGGTGCAACACAGTGTCCGGGATCAAACCATGGTCCTTGCAGTTGCCTAAGCTTTCCTAAGCAGGCGTGTTAGACCACTGAGCCATCTCGCCGACCCTATAAGATTTAGCTAACTAGGTAGTCCAAAAAGAATGAAAAGCTAAAGTGCTATCTGCAGGTGGGATCAAGCCTCCTGATCTCCTGATTCCCAGCAACGTCCTCCCCAGGACCCCGTTCCCCTAGGTCTGTGAGAGTGCCTGGAGCTTGTACTTTCTAAGAAGTCTGCACTGTGGCTGTGGAAAGTCTGACTATTGAAAAACTCCTGCCAAACAACATCCGCCCACAAGTCCTTTCTTTTCTGCTTGAGCCCCTTGAGCTGACTGTGGAGGCTGCCAGAACAGAGCAGGCTTCCCATCTGTCCACCTATCTGAGAACTGTCCTTGGCATTTCACCTTAATTCCCCGTGCATTTCATGCACACTTTGTGGCTATGCCAGCTCCCAAGGCTAGGAGGTGCTCTGCTCTGCTCTGCTCTGTGCCCGCCCCCTCCCCAGGACCCTGCTTCTCCCCTCTTGTGCCATGAACCAAGCTCAGCCTCTGAGGCTCCCACTGGCTCTGTACAACCTGGTTAGCCCTGACAGTGCCACATCTGGCTCTATGCAGTGGCCTTGGAGGGGGCTGAGAACTGAGAACCATAGATCACAGTCGATCTCAAATGATCAGTGTGTTTTCTCTAAGGTACTTTATGTTTCTGGAAGGGTTATGGCAGCGAGCAGTTTTTACTGTCATCAACACCATCACTCAGATTACGACTAATAAGATTAATCTCCTTGGCCAATAGAAGTGTTCATTACAACACATGTAGGTTTTAGGTCATTATTTAATGAAGGCAATATAGATGATGGCGATAACAAGAGAGAGCGAGTCCTAAACTGGGATTTGGAGCCAAAGGAAACATCCAAAGCAGGTCTGATCTTTAAATGATTTTTGCTGATGTGAACTGGGCCCCTGCTGTGCACCCCAAATCGGGCGCCACACTTTTTTTCATGTTATTTCATTGATTCTTCACAATGAAGAGGTGGGTACTAGTTACACTTTGCAAGGTGAGGAAATGAAGGCTCAAAAGATTAAGAGACTTGCATAAGATCCTAATCAAGTGGCGGAGCCGGATGGAAACAGGTCTGTCTGACTCCAGGCTCTTGGCTCTCATCAGGCAATCAGGGCAGAAGGTTTGAGGATGAAACTTCGGGAGCAAGGAGGTGAGGCTGGCAGTGGGCCCTGGACACCAAAAGAGTGGCTCAGATGGGAGCTCCTGGCCAGAAACAATTTCAGCAAAAACCCAGGGAAGCTAGAGGACAGCCAGCCTGATGACAGAGGGCCGTGCAGAGAGGATGCAGAAGACAGGAACACGTACACATGTATGAGCCACAGGGCTGGGGATGTCGGGGCACCCAGCCCAGTGCTGCCCACATGCAAAGCAGAGACTGCATGGAAAGTCACTTTGCTGTTGCGGCCTCCTAGGCAGCCAGTGTAGACTGACTAAATAATGCGATTGATCGGACAAAGCCAGGTCTTCTCAGCAACTGCTTGATTGATTCAGTGGGAAAACCGAAGTGTTTATAAACACAAAGGCAGTTGAAGGAACGAGCTGTCGGAGTCATCGAGGACAGTGAATCAGAGAATGAGATAGAAGCAGTGATGCAGAAACCAGAGTCCAGCCCAGAGAAGGTTTAGAGTACAGTACAGTGTGGGGTGTGTGTGTGTGTGTGTGTGTGTGTGTGTGTGTGTGTTGGGGGGGGGTGATGTTTAAGATCAGAGTGGAGAAACCAGCCAGGCTACAAGGGAGAGAAGCCCCTCAGACCCTGGCGGGTCCCCAGGGAATATTTCATGCTAGTTACCTTAGAACAAACTGCACACCCCTCCCATCCATCAAATTCTCAATCTCATTAGCAGCCTCTGGCCTTTTCCTTGATCTCAGCCCAAGTGGAGAATGGTTAGTCCTGAGACCTCCTTAATGCTATTAGCTAAAGCTGCTTAGGTAGAAGAGCAAGAGGGGCTGGGGCCAGAAGAGCAAAGCTGGCCACCTCCTCCTTAGGCTGCTGGAGGCGGGCAGCAGTAAGGCCCCCTTTGGCCTCCCCTCGGGCCTCTTTCCCTGCTCCCGGACAGAGACGCATGCGGGCAAAGGCTGCAGGGCAGCAGGAGCCCTTCTTTTCTTGACAGTTCTATTTTTTTAAATTTATTTTTTCTTTCAATACCAGGGATTGAACTCAGGACCTTGCTCTTGACAGACAAGCACTTATTCTACTGATCTATCTCCTCGGCCCAAGGAGCCCATCTTGATGCTGGTATTGGGAGCCCAGCTCCTGTCTACAGCCCCTGTTCCACAGAGGCTTCCCAGGGGTCCTACATCAACCCTGCACCCCTCTCCAGCCTCAGCTGTCCCCCAGCTCCTCCTCCTGGGTTCCACCCCTGGCAGTGGCTCTTATCTCTACATCTCTGGGGACTGTAGGACTTAAAAGGCTTGTGTGCCAGGCATGGTGGCGCACGCCTGTAATCCCAGCACTTGGGAGGCTGAGGCAGGAGGATCAGTGTGAGTTCAAGACCAGCCTGGGCTACAAAAGTGAGCTCAAGGCCTGCCTGAACTGCATAGTGAGACCCTGTCTCAAAAAGACAAAAATAATAAATAAATAAATAAATAAATAAATAAATAAATAAATAAATGGCTTGTGTGACTCAGTGAGCCCAAATCGAAGTGGAGACACCCCCCCTGTCCCACCCCCAGACCTATGTCAAGGAGCAAGCAAAGGTCAGGAGGAAGCCACGGCCTCGCCCACTCCCAGGGGCCAGGGGTGTTCAGCGACAGGCTCAGAACCGTTCCAGTGGCTCTTGCAGGCTTCCGCTCCCCGGTGACCTTTCCTCTTCAGCTCATTGCCCTTTCCTTACCAGTTTCACCTCTTCCCTCCCCTCCACTCTTCCGCCTTCCTTCCTCCTCCTACCCACCAAGAGCTCTTGGTTTTCTCCCTGCCATCATTCTTTTTGTGGTGTGTTCGCCCACTCTTTCTCTGTTCCCCTTTGCCTTTACTGTCTCTCTGTTGTCTGGTTCCTTCCTCTCAAGTGTGGCCTCTGTCTCACACCTCTTGCCCAACCTCTTTCTCTGTCACTGGCTCTCATTGTCACTTTCTGTTTTCTTTTCTCTTTCTGTTCTTCCTCTCTGATCTCCGTCCCTCTCCTGTACTTCAGAGCTGGAAACTGAACCCTCCTGGTTCTCTCTCAACTCTGGTCTCACCTTCCCACTTCTGCCCCAGACCCTCCCAAGGTCCTTTCCCTTCCTCAGTGGCCACCTCAGCATTCCCTCGAGTTCCCAGTTGTGCCCTGGGGCAGTCCCCTGGGTACTCCCATCCTTGGTCTCCTAGGGAGGCGAAATCCCCTCCAGTAGACCCTGAGGAGCCAGATCTGAAGAAGAGGAAGTGAAAGTTCTAGCAAACAGCTGAGCTGGATGGGTTGGCTGAAGGGCCTGAGGCTGAGTCATAAGGACCAGAACAGCAGCAAGTATCTGAGGTGGCCCTTACCCACCTGGGCTTCTGACACCTTCTGACTCAGTAATCAACCTCAATCCCGTGTCCTCTTTCAACCCAGACCCCAGACTTAAGATGAAGCCCTCAATTTCCACAAAGCTCTAACTCCAAACACAGGCTCTTCATGTACCCTGGTCCCTCAGCCCCTGGGCCCCACACTCTTCTGGAGGTGGAGGGTGCAGGCTCCACACTCTTTTGGCCCAAGGGGCCCTGTCCTCTCCTTGAGCAGGACTTGGGACTGAGAGGCAGGGCTTCCCGGTATCATCAGGCACCCTCCCCTAGTGGAGAAAGCAAGGGGGATGGGTGGGGCCCAAGCTTCCAAGCTTCTTGGTCCCAGTTGCTGGGAATCTGAGGAAGGGAGGGAGGCAGTGGATGGGCAGAATTTCCTCACTCCACCCCAGGTGTCAGTCACCTCATGCCAGCCTAGCTCAGGTGGGAACACATGCCAGTTCCCCTGTCCCATTGCCTTCCTCCTGTCCCTGCTCCATCACCAGGCAGGGATGCCCACAGCCTCACTTGCCTCCCTCTTCCCAGTAGTGTCCAGTAGCTGCTTGCCCATCCTTACCCACTGTTCTCCAACATCAGCTGTATGGATGGCAGAAGGAAGCACCCTGAGACACAGCACCTCACGTCACGGACAACAGGAGAGGGGGACACCAAGACCTTCATTCACTCAGTCCCCAGAGTCCATTGACTCCTTCAAGCCAGAGTCTCTCTGCCTTGGAAAGTTAGCAGCTAAGCCCAGCTCTGCCGTCTGGACCCACTGTCTTGCTGATAACCCCCTGCAGGTGCCAAGGTGCTGTCCGTCCTGAATGGCCAGCACCTGTCTCTGTGGCTGCTCCGCACCTGGATGCAAGAGCCCTGCCACTTCTCAGGCAGCATCTGTGTGGCCTGGGTCTCCCCTCCCACTCCGAGCCCTACAAGAGCCTCCACGGCTGGGGCAGCCTGGGTGCATAAGAGGCGTCCCTCTGTGCCAGCCCGCGCTGCAAACCTACCAGAGTCCCTTCTCGCGGTGCAGCCTGCTTCCTTCTGGTGCGCTCTTCGTCCCAGCCCAGCTACGACCCTTCGCTCATCACGCCTGCATTAGGGTTACTTAAAATGAGAGCGGGATCTCCAAGCTCCCAGGGGAGTGATGTGGTTTTTCAGACAATAGCATTAACCCTTCAGGGTCCAGCAACACCACTGCCCTGTACCCCAGCCTGTGGCGTGGCTAGGGGAAGCTCTTCCTCCAGGTCTTTTGCACCTAGAGCCTGCCTGTAGGGCAGGTCCCTCCTGAAACATCTAACCAGCACGGAGCTTGGTCAGAGGGCTCCCCTTCCAACTCTCTGAAAGACTGCCCACCTGCTGGGAAGTCCTTCCTGCTGTCTGCCTGTTCCACTCAGTCAGCTCTTCTCTTTCAGAGCTTCCTACACAGAGACTTCACACCAGAAAGCAGTTTGCTGTCATAGCTTGTGGCTTAACAGCATCCCATGCATGTTAAGTAAAGATTTTCTTCCCTCTTGCAATGTTCGCCAGGTGCCTCCTCCCCTTCTCCTTTCTGCCACCTGGGGTTTCATACCCTTTTGGGGAGAGCCTTTTCACCTTGCCTGTGTCTGAGACCCTCAGTCCTTACCCTTCTCCCCACATCTGGTGGTGTTCACAGTCAGAACATGGAGAGGCCTGGTGTTTGTTGACTGGCTGCTTGAGCACAAGGGACTTGATACAGTTTGTGCTCCTGGATCTCTGGGGAGATAGCTCTGTGTTGGCATCTTGGCATGCGTGTCCATCTGTCCAGGAAGACGGACAGAGGCTTTTCCTCTGAGCCCTAGGACCCTTGACATTGCTCTGCTCAAATACTGTTGTTAGATCTTGGCAATTTATAACTTCATCTTTTTTTTTTTCTTTTTTGTAACTTCATCTTTGTCCCAAATAAAATCATAATATTTACTCAGTGTCCTTTCCTAAGGGTGTTTAAGCATGTATTATGTCTGTAGTCTCTAAGCACTCTAGAAAGTCAAGTCAAGTGTGGTGGCCCCTGCCTTTTAATCTTAGCGTGCTGCAAGGCTGTGCCAGGAGGGCTGGGAGGTCAAGCCCAGTCTAGGCAATTTAGCAAGACCTGTTTCAAAATAAAAAATGAAAGAAACAAAAAAAGTTGGGCATATAGCTCAGTGTGAAGGCTCTGGCTTAAATTTCCAGTACCAAAAAAAAAAAAATCTAGAAAGTAAATGTTCCTTTTTTTATGAATTTGACTTAAAGTTAGATAACTAGATGAACTTCCAACTGAAGGAAGCCGGAAGAAAAGGAAAATGTAACTACAGAGGCACCAGATACCTGCTAAGCACAAAGATAAGGAGTGGGGTGCTAGGGCACCCCGGGGTGGACCCTGGAGTAGATCGGATGCCAGAGACAAAGCTTCTGTATTAAGTCCTGGGGAGCAAGCTGCCTGGAAAGCTGTCAGGCAGGTGTCCAATCTCCCAACCACAGCAGGGATGAGAAGATTGATGGATGTCTTTGAGGGGATCAATATGATTTTCTCCCCCCCCATTCTGAGAGGCCAAGTTTCCTGCTGCCTCCCCCCCTCATTACACAGCCCTCCAGACCCTGAGCTGATCGAGATGGGAATTGAGGTCCACGGAATTAAATTCTGGGGGCTGTTTTCTGGTTAAATCAACCGGAGCTAACATGATGGAGAGAGAGAGAGAGAGAGAGAGAGAGGCTGATGGGGGGTGGGAGCTGAGTTTTGTGGGGCAGGCAGGAAGGACAGGGCTCCACAGGCCCACAGAAGGCAAAGAAGAAAGAGCTGCAGAAAGTGGGCTGCTAGGCAATCCTGTGTCCGGGCTGAGGCACAGGTGGGGGACACAGTAAGGACTGAGAGGATGACACCTCATGCTAGGTGCTGCTCCCAGAGTCCTTGGCCTTTCTCCTCTGCAGTGCTTGTACTACCCCTGGCTCACCTTCACTCCATCTGGTCTTCAATTCCAGAACCTTCTGAGGAAGCAGCTGGAGATGGCAGGGCCGAGGAGAACCCCTTAGGAGGAACTGCTCTTCTCTCCTTTTCACGAAGGCCCTGTCCATTGAGGATCAGACAGTCTGCAGGGGGAGAGCTGGGCCAAGACCAGGCCTGGAGAGCCACATTAGGAAGGCTTCCGGGCCAGGAGCTCGGGCTGTCCTGCTTTCCCTCTTCTGCCATTGCCCAGACTCTGGCAGAGTCCCTCATATCCACTCTGCTCCCACTTTTGGTCCACTTTGCTCTTCACTGTCTGGTCCTTGCATACGAGGCTGGACCTGGATTAGGAAGCAATGTCCGGGATTTAGGCCTGGCTTGTGGGATGGCTGAGAGCCTCTTCTGTTTCTTCCATAAGACATAAGCAATGGTCTAGCACCTTTGGGATGACAGGGGTATGGGACAGGGTCTCAGGATCGAACTTGACCCTTGTAGTTGATGTCCAGCTGTGTGCATCCCAGCGCTTGCCCTGGCCTGCGTGGGGCCACCCCACCAGCAATCACTAAGTAAGCATGGGAATGGCACCTCTTCCCCAGGCAGCTTTCTGTTCCAGACAGCTCAGCTCCCCTAAATCCGTAGGCAGCTCCACCAGCATCTCCAGCCCTCTCAGCTCCTAGCACAGAGAAGCGATCATGGGCCCTAGGCTAACTTACAGACTCCACCCACTTCTGTCTGGGGCAGGAATCAGCCTTTCCCATCTGGGTCTGCCTACATTCCCCCTTGCTCCACTTGGCCCCCAGAGCTGTGGGCTCAGGCTCAGGCACTCAGGCAGGGGGCCTTCTTTGGGGAGAAACCCAAGGATGCTGTATTTTGAGCACTATGTAGAACTTTCTTATGTTAATTAGTGAGTAAAGAGCACAGAGGCTAAGGTCACAGTGTACTATCCTTGTGTGGAAACCTTACAATCTGAAGGGGCTGTGCTGCGCTTTACTTGTGTCTTGCTGACATTAAAATGGGTAGGAGGGCCAGGGAGATAGCTCAGTACAATAAGTGATTGCCTGGCAAATGCAAGGTCCTGAGTTCAATCCCCGGTACTGCAAAAATAAATAAATAAATAAATAAAGAAAGAAAGAAAGAAAGAAAGAAAGAAAGAAAGAGAGAAAGAGTAGGAGCTGCTGGGTAAGGTACTGCACACCTGTATTCCAGCACTGTGGGAGGCCTAGGCAACTTAGCAAGACCTTGTCTTAAAAAATAAGGGCTGGGAGCAAAGTTCAGTGCAAAACAATAATAACAATAAAAATGTTAAAAAGCAGGACCTGGAGAGACTCCAGGTGTGCTCAGACCTTAGGGAAAGCTTCTGAGGGGCTTACAGGCCACAGAGGCTGTCAGGTAGGGGGGCTGGAGATGACAGCTGATCCCATCCACTTCCCCAAGGAACAGGAAGGAGATCCAAAACTATGGCCCATGTCTCCCTGCTCCACCATTTCTGAGGTCTGGCCGGGGTCACAGCAGCCAATGCAGCGAAGCTTTGGGGACCTGGCTGGTTCCAGCATGGCCTGTCTGGCCAGTCCTTGGTGACAGAGACCCATTCGTAAGTGCTCCTTGGAGGCAGTTGGAGAGGCTGTTCCCAATGACTCCCGTCCTCTTCTGAGACAGCATGGGGTACAGTGCCCCCCATCCTGGAGACACAGTCCAGGCAGCAATGAGGGCCCTTCTGGATTCTGGGGCAGGAAAGGGTGAAAAGGCTCTCCCCAAAAGGGTATGAAACCCCAGGTGGCAGAGGGGGGAAGAGGTGGAGGCACCTGGTGAATGCTGCCAGAAGGAAGAAAATCTTACCTAAGGAGATGAGGGAGGGGCAGACAGCATGCAACCCTGGAACCCTGCATCCAGCGCTGAAGGAGGAGGAGAGAGGTGTGTGTGTGTGTGTGTGTGTGTGTGTGTGTGCGCGCGTGCGCGCTTATGTGTGTCACAGGTGGCTGGTGTCCGTGCAGACCCTTCATGTCTCATTAGTAGCAATGGAAGGTGACATGTGGGGATCGATACCAATCGAGGCAACAGACTCCCAGTAATAAACCCATTTCACTCACATTTCTCTACCCCCTGATATAGGAAAAGGGCTTCTCACCCCAACCGCTGGCAGCCATCCAGAGGTGGCTCTCAGGACTGTCCTTGTGCTGGGAAGGGTGGTGGCAGTTGCCTGTGTCTGAAACCCTCAGCCCTTACCTCTCTCCCCACATCTGGTGGTGTTCACAGTCAGAATATGGAGAGGCCTGGTGTTTGTTGACTGGCTGCTTGAGCACAAGGGACTTGATACAGTTTGTGCTCCTGGATCTCTGGGGAGATAGCTCTGTGTTGGCATCTTGGCATGGGTGTCTGTCTGTCCAGGGTTGTGTGTCTGCAACTTCAAGAGCTCGTGGAATGAGTGTGCAGCTCTGTTGCTGTCTTGGCAGCTGTAGGTGTCTGGGTCAGTGTCTTTGTAGGCTTTGTTGTTGCTGTGTTCTGTACGCTGTCTGTCCATAGACCTGTCTCTGGGCCTGTGGGCGTGTGAGCCTGGCTGGGCCTGTCTGCGTGTGAATGTGTGGCTCTGTGCTTCTTCAGGAGTCGGTTCTGGGGGTGTGGCTGTGCTTGGCCTTGGAGATGTAAGTGGGTGTCCTGGGCCTCTGTGTGTGTCTGCAGCAGGGTTGCCTTTGTTGGCCTGTGTGTGAAGTGGCTGTCAGCCTCTCAATGCTTTTACCCTCACCTGCCTCGATTTGGCGCCTTGAGTTGGACCAAAGGCTGTGTCCCACCTTTATGCTAGGGTGTTCCACTGTCCTGCTTTGTCTGGGATAGGGAGGTTCCCAGAGTCTGAGATTTCAGCGCTAAAACAGGATGTCTCAGCAAAAATAGGACAGTTGGCCATGCACTGTTAGGAGGCCAGAGTGCAGGGGAGGAGGGGAGGCAAGGCAGGCGGGCACCAGTGGAAGGAGAAGGTGAAGTAAAGGTGTTTGAGTGCAAGAGAAACCTGGGGCAGAATCCGGCCCAAACGAAAGGCTGTAGGGGCTCTGGAGGAACGTTAGTTAGACTGAAGGAGGGATTTCCCAGGGCACAGAGGGGGTGCTGTGGAAGTGAGGCAGGATGGAATAAGGGACAAATTGTCCCTTGTGCGGGGCCCCATGAAGAACAATGGCAGAGAGCATGATGGTGCTGGTCTGCTTCCAGCTATCAGGCTGCAGAGTGGACCCTGAGTGGCTCCCACATCCTGCACATCCATGCTGTGTGTGCCCTCTGTCCCCACACTGGGTGACGGCTCCCTTATTATGGGGTGTGCGATGCTGTGACACTGGCCTGGAGTCCTTTCCTCTCTGCCTAGCGGGCTCCCTTCCTCAAAGGAGACAGAGCAGAGCCTGGAGGACTCTCGTGTGAGGTTAGGCAGCTCTGGGAGGGAGATGCATTATGATCTCCCAGTTTCCAGGAGGAGGAACAGTGAATGCCCAGACCTACCCCCAGGACTCTTCATTGCTCTCCTCTGGGTGGGGGCAGGAAGAGGACCCTTTGGCTTTCTGGCTATTTCTTCTCTCAGCCCCATTCCTCTACTCCTTCCCACTCCTGTCACTTACACTGGGTCTCACAGGTGAGACTGTAGAACTTTCTGGAAGGTCAGACCAAGACATGTCTGCAGCCTAGGATCATCTCTGGTGTCTCCTACTACTTTGGCTCAAGGCAGTGTTTTCTGAGTTGTTTGAACACTGACCCTCTGGAGTACTCCAGAAGTCTCTAGGAACTCAGAGTCTCTGGGAGTCTCCGGGAATTCCTCTCAGGAGGAATTCTGAAACATAACACTCTGCTAGCACTCTGTGCCCTGGCTGGCTCCTGACCTTCACAGACTTTGCCATGTGAGAGCACAGGTGGACCAAAGCTTGGCGGCATGTGCATATCTGGGCAAAGGCCTGTATGTTCCTGGATGTGGTCCCCTTCAGGCAGGGAAGCCCAGCGTGCCAGAGGCTCAGAGTATGGTCCAGAAGGAGGATTGGCTTCTGATGGGAACATACCTCACAGGGCCCCAACATACCCCTGGGGCTGGGACTGTTTTCTTGGCATCAGAGTAGTTCTCCGAGAATTATCATCCAAATCTGCTCTTGGCCTCACTGAGCTGTGGATCTTTCAGTTGCTCAGGGCCAAGCGCTGGGAGATGGTGAGGGATCTGACACCACTCGCTCTCTCTTTGCATCTTGTCTGTCTTTTGTGTGGTGTTATCTGGTCCTCAGATGGGTCTTGTCTCTTTACTCAGACTGAGGGCTTTTGAGAGCCAAGGTCTGTTGCTTTGCAGATTAGGGGCTTCCTGAAGAACAGACTGGGGTCCTAGGGAAGGGCTGAGGCTCCCTCCTCCACTGGTGGGTATTGGGTGCAGGTGAGGTTCCTGAATGGTGGTAGGGAGAGGAGTGTAAGGAACGTGGGCAGGAAGGATTCACAAGGCTGACAGGGAGACCTGGTATCACTCATGTTTAAGAAGGCCCAGAAAGGGCTGGTGAGATAGCTCAGTGGACTAAGCACCTGCTTTAGCAAGTGCAGGGATCAGGGTTTGATCCCTGGTCCCACAAGCTGCACTGGTCTCACCCCCAGTCGTGCTGAGCCAGCCACTGAGATTTGGTATGGTGGTGCATATCTATAATTTCAGCGCTGGAAGGCTGAAAACAGGAGGATCACTATGAGTCTGAGCTGCACAGTGAGATACTGCACCAAATAAAAAGAAGGCCCATGGGGCTGGCGAGACAGCTCAGCAGTCTAAAGCACCTTCTTAGGCAACCACAGGGACCAGGGTTTGATCCCCTGTACCACATGCTGTGCCAGGCCACCTCTAGGGCAGGCTGAGCTGGCCATAACATAAATAAAGTTAAAAAAAAAAAAAAAAAAAAAGGCCCAAAAGAGCAGCAAGAGAGCTGAGGCAGGCCTCTGAGAATTCGCATAGCAGCTGGAGAGACACTAGGGCTCACCATTTGGGGATGGGTGTGATGGTGAGAAAAGGCAGACTGAGGCTGGCTTCTAGGCTTCTGGGGTCTCCACTGGTTCTATCCCTGTTGCTCTCTTCTGGACCTCTGATGGGCCTCTGAGGACTTGGGATAGGCAGGCATTTCTACTGTCTGGAGTCTGGAGGATGTCTCAGAAGAGGAGAATTTGGGCCCAGAAGGAGAATTTGGTCACCTCTTTACTCCACGCTATCCCCTTTCTCCTCTACCCCAACACCAACTCAGGGCAGCCTAACCAAATATATATATATGGTGTGATGGAGCCCTGTGGCAGGTTGATAGGAAAAAACAAGAGGGAGAGAGAAGGGGAAGCCAGGAGAATGCAGAGCTCAAATGAGAACCGAGATAAAGCAATTACCTGATCAATACAAGTGAAATTGAGTAATCTAGCAGATCAATAGCAGCGGTGGCGGGAGGCTGGGGTGCTCCCTGCTCTCGGCCTACTCCCTTACCCACCCCTTTTCTCTCTCCATCTGCTGCCCGCTCTTCTCTAAGTCTCTCTCCCACCTCAGCCCCCACCTGTGCTTGGGCCACTCCATCCAGACTTCTCCACATGGCCACCTGTGCACCTCCCTTTCCTCCCTTAGTGGCTACTCTTCATCCGGGTGAGTGCCTGGGGCTACAGCAGCAGCTCTGGGGGCCAGAGGGAGGTTACAGGGCCTGCCTGAAGGGCAGCTGGCTCTCTTGCTTTCCTCCATAATCAGTGATGCAACCCTCACTCTAATAGGGACACAGGTCTATGCTAGCACTGACTGAGCTGCCAGGGAGGGCAGGAGACTGAGAGGAGGCCTTTTCTTCCTGCCCACCCAAACGTGGCTGTGTGGTGCCACCTCGCTGGGTGCCAGTGAAAGGCACTTGTCAGCCTGGAGGTAGTCTGTATACAGGATGGGGTATGGGGCTTCGAATTTTCCAGAAGAGATGAAGTGGAGGGAGAACCTTCCCATGTATGTGGGAACACCTGAGCTCTTGCAGGACCAAGTTAGTACTGAAAATTCTAAGGCAAGCAGAAAAGCCACAGCTTCCTGGGGTAAGAAGACAGGTTGCAGAGCAGTGGCTCACCAGGTAGGGCTGTGCTTAGTTACCTTTGTACTGTGGGGCTGTGCCTGGCTGAACAAATGAATGACTACTGTCACACGGATTTCACTTCACTTGTTGATTTGTTCCCTCACCAAACCGAGTCCCTGAAAAGCAGCAATTCCTAGCCATTCAACAGAGGCCGGCATCCAGGGGGGCATCTTCCTGCCTCTGCCTCACAGCTCACTGAATGTGCCACTTTCCTTCCCTGGCCCTAACGGCCTCCAGGGAGGGGCTCAGACCTGAAGGCTCCCACGAGCTTCCCGTGTGAAATCTGGGATCTCTTTGAGGCTACTCTGCCACCCATTCTTCGCACCTCTTCTAGGCACAAGCATCATCTCTGAGAGGCAGGGAGGTTTCGAGGAAAAGCTCTGAGTCCAGGTAGGCTGGCTGCTCACGGTGTCGACTGTGGGCAATTTGCTTCACTCTGCCAACCTTCATCGGTAAAATGGGGATAGTAACAGCACTTTCTGCAGCAGATGACTTTGTGGATCAGGGAGACCAATGAAAACTGAAAAGAACACCAAAAGCTTCTCATTTTTGACAGGGGAGTAGAGGGGCTGGATCGGCAGAGAAGCAGAACAGGACTTGCAGCTGGGCCATGAGTGGGGCGATGACAACAAATCTTAATCTGCCCTGCTCTGAAGTAGATCTATCCCCGCGCACCTCAGTTTTCCTTTCCCTTTCTCACCCAGTTAGTTACTGAGGAGACAAAAGTGAGACCAAAAGACATTCCAATCTCAAGCACTCACCAGATTATGTCCCTCCCCCATACCCCTACACCTGTTTATGTTTCCCTCTGATGAATCCTGGGAATAAAACAAAAGATTGTCTTAACCACATACTGGAACAAAGTGTCCTGCCCTTGCAGACAAATCTGTTCAAGGCCGACCTCTGTCCCTGCAAACAGGAGTCCCTCTATCCTCTACACTCTCTAGCGCCTGACAGGGTTCTAGGTCAGAGGCCACCGATTTCCAACTTCACTGCCCCGACTCTCTGGGACCCAAGCTATAGGGCTTGGGCCTGAAGCCACCTGACACAACTCAGACAAGCAGAGGTCTTGGCAGCCCCAAACCTTCACTTCCCTTCACTTCTGGGTTTCCTCTGCACTGTCTGCCTAATCTGGTCCCCAGATCCTAGAGCACTGGAGCCAGAAGGGGTGGGACTCCCCTTCCCCTTCTGCCCACACCATCAATCTGGGACGTGGCTGCCTGAGGGAGGCTCATCTGCCTTCTGGGAATGCTTTGATCTTTGCTCTTTCTTCTGGGAGGCTGAGCCTCTAGAGTCTGTCAGACTACCCCTCTTCCTGGTTCTGGTCAAAGTCTCAAGCCTTCAGACTGTCCACTGGCCTCCTCTGGCTCCTACCTGCATACCTGATTCTGGGGTGGCTGAGTGGGATAAATTCATACCTCTCACCTCTCACCCACTATGAGCTTCACTTTTCTTCCCAGTATCTCCCTCCTCTGAGACAGAGGGAAGAAGTAGATGCGAAGAGCCACCAAGCACAGTAATTGTCACGGGGTATAACTTACCTCCGGCATCTGGGTCACTGTGTGCACAGCATTGAATATTAGCAGTGCTGTACACTGGAAACTGAAGCGCAGAGGCTCTGGAAGCTGCCCAGTGTTTCGCAGGCAGTAAAGTGGCAGGGCTAGGACTGTAGACAAGAGCTCCTTCAGTGTGTGTCTCTCTTTTTCAGGGAGTTGGCCCAACTCACAACAAAGGGACCAGGACTAGGGTTCCTGTTGCATTTGTGCTTATCTATTATTTTCTGCAGGATGAGGAGTACTGAGTCTAGAAGTCTGATGAGTCCTAGAAAGGGTGCAAGAAGGGGACAGTCCAGGAAAGGTGGGTAAGAACTCAAGGAGTTGTGGCAACTAGGAGGCAGAAATGCCTCCTAGGCACGTTCTCTACCGCTTCAGCTATTTTCCTTGCCCACATATTTGAGTAAATGAAAACTATGAATGCATCCTGGAGTTCCCTGAGGGAAGCAAGCTTGGGAGGAAGGAGGGAGCACAGCTGCTGAGAGGGCTGGACAGTATGGGAGAAGCTGTGCTGGAACACGGATGGGCAGGGTCAGCTCCTCTGCCAGGGACCCTCCTACTCTGGGCCTGGAAGCCAGACCACAGATGCTAGGCCACTCTCCTTATGTACCAAATCTGCATCTTTTCATTTCAGTGGCCAAATGTCCTTCACGCTTCCTGTTATGTATTCAACACTCTGCAAGTGTCCATAGCTCCAGTCAACATCCTAGACACTGGAAGAAAGGGAGATGAAGTGAACCCCACACTGGCCCCTGGCTTCTTGACTGTCTTCTGAAAAATCAGAGTAGGCTACAGAGGAAGCATGGTGTGGGTAAGGCTGTGAGAGGCAAACAGTGCCGCAACAGAACACAGAGGAGTGCCCTGTGCTATCAGGAAAGGGTCCTGCAGCTGGAGACATCTGGGCTGAACTCTGAAGAAGTCAGCACTGGCTCAGGGAAACAGAGGAAGAAGGGTGGTTGGTCAGAGAAGGACACACAGGACCAGTGTTCCACAGGCAGAGGGGCCTGGCAGCAGAGTGCTGGGCTTTACCCAGTCAAGCCAGTTAAGTTCGGTGAGACTCAGTGGTCCTCTCAGCAGAATGGGGATGAGCAGCGCTAGGGAGGTAGCTCAGTGGCATAAGCACCTCCCTGGAAAGGGCGAGGTCTTGAGTTCTATCCCTGGCACCAATAAAAAGGGATGAGCAGCACTGACCTCAGAGTGGTCACCAGGAGTGAGGAGTGCACAACAGGTTGTCAGCAGTCCAGGAGCAGGGTATGGTAAGAGGGTGCACATGCATTTTTGGGGGAGCACAAGGCTTAAAGACTATCAGGGGAACACTTGGGTAGCCACTGAAGGCTCTATTGCCCACTCACCGTGAAGGACCAGAAATCTTTCCTAGTCTCTTTCCTCACTTCTTTCCTATATGCTCGCCATCAATTCCTCCCTTTGTTCAAATTTGAATGTTTATTTTCCAGTTCTAAGCACTGACTGGAGTCCAGCTTTGTCTGGCAAAGCCTGTTGCCTGGGGTCCTGATCTCAAAATGAGGTCCAAGCTCCTCCCCTTTGCCGTCCCCAGTGAGGGAGCAGAGGCTCTGCCACAGAAGGGTTCGCACAAGGATATCCTCGCCTCCTGACCAGCCCACCAGTGTACCTGTCACTTTACCTTTACTACCTACACAGGCCCAGTCCCCTTGGGTATTGGACAGGGTAGCTTCTGGGGACTCGGGTTTTCCACGCTCCATACTGAGCAGCCACTACTACCAGAATAAAACGCAAACTCTTAATAGGCTTCTCCTACAATCCTTAATAAATCTGCCTCTTCATCCACATCCTTGCCACTCAACTGTACCCTTCTAGAACAGCCAACACCGGTACACTGGGACATTCTGATCACTTGGTGGGTCTCCCACAAGGAGGCAAAGATGGTTGTCTGATAGCACCTGCCTTTAAGTGTGTTACATCAACAGGACTGCAAGTCTAAGTAAGCCTAAGTCTACCTTGAACTATAGTACTTGGTGACTTAGATCCTGTCTCAAATAAAACAAAAAGGGCTTAGAATGCACCTCAATGCAAAGGCCCTGGGCTCAATCCCCAGCACTGTGGGGGTGGGGATATTCCCTTCCTTCTCTCTGGATTTTTATCCTCCACTGGGAAATAAAACCAAAAATATCCAACCTCAAAATCCTGAGATATAATTTACATACTGCAATGTTCACTCTTGTTGACTGCAATTCAGTGGTTTCTGTTACATTGAAACTGTATAAAACTCACTACGTAAGTTCAGAGCATTTTCATGATCCCTGAAAACTGACCCATTCATAGTCCTTCCCCACCCATGCTGACAACACTAACCTGGCCTGCTTGGTCCCCAGGACCTGCCTGTTCTGAACTTTTCCCATAGACAGAAGCATGCTGTATACGGTCTTTTGTACTTGGCATTATCCTTCACTCCACTCTTGGGCGAGTCCTTATCATTCTGAGAAAGAAATCTTTGCACTTGCACATCTGGCTCCAGTTTCCTCTCCTCATAGCAACCATGCGCTTCAGGGTTGGAGACCCACTTCTCACCAGATGAGAAGTGTTCAACAGGATGAAGCAGTAATGAGGGAAAGGGCAGGCCACTTGGGCACAGGATACGATGAGCAAAACCAACACTCAGCAAACATTACTTAAAAGTACTTTTTCTCTTTTTTATTTAACTTTAATTTCTGAGGTAAAATACTTTTTTCTTTCAACTTCCATAACAAAATACAGAGCTATCAGATACCCCTGGAAAAAATATGTATATTATACATATATTTCTATAACATTACATCATATATATAATATATATGCAAAATTCTGAAGACTTTATAGAAAGCGGAACATCTAAAAGGCACTGCACAATGGAGTTAAGATTACTTACATTTTATGTACATATACACACTATTCTGCTTAAGCGGATAACTAGCGTTCACATGTGAATGTCTCATCCAGAAATCCCTGCATCACAATTTTATAATTCAAAGAATGCCTAAATATTGGAAAACAAATTAACTGCTAACTTCCCCCCAAGAAACTAAAAATGGAACAGTTCTTGAAAGACTAAACCAACATTTTCTTTCCAACCACATACAACTATGTTCCATTACTGCTTACAAAACAAAAAGCATAAACATAATTATGGAATAAATAAACAAGGGACAAACAGCCGACGGACTCAAACCACTTGGTGAAAAGTGGTGATTTTAATGCTTCTGAAGGTTTCTTGGCCCACGGGTCACTAGGGTGCAGTCCTTCCCTGAAGTAGTGAGCTGGGTTTAATGCAGTACAGTCTGATCACCAGGGTGAAGGAACTTGGTGAGCTGTATTTTGCTCCTACCCATCTCTTAGGAGAAAAGGTGAGCTCAGCAAAGCTGGATGCCATTGAGATCTGTTTTCTTTTCTGTAGCTAGAAAAGCAAACCTTTTCACCAGTAAGTTCTTGATTGATTAAATTTCAACAGATTTATAAAGTTTTATTAAACATTTGGCACAGCAAAATTCAGAAAAAATGTGGGAGACAAAGTACTCATTTTTTGCGCCTTCCCCCTCCCCGCCCCCACCTGCTGTTGGACAGTGATGAGATGCTCATGGAAGAGAAGGGCCTGGTGTTGCACCAGTTGACAGGCGCTGCTAGGAGTGGGCTAGTGGGGGAGAAAACTCTCTTTTGCCCCAAAAGTGTCAAAGGTCTTGACATGCTCCGGTTCACCTCGTCAGCAAGCCCAAGTGTGGCTCTGTGTGAAGACCCCTCCTCCCAGACCTACTCCAGTGCAAATCAACCAACAATTACTAGTGGAATGCAATCAAAAGAAACTTACAAACCAATTTCTTAAAGCCAAAAAACATTTTTCACCGAGAACATTTTTTGAGTGTTTTTTCAAGTGTAAAAGCACTGACTTTTTGTTCAAACAGAAGCAGCATCTAGGAATTTATTCTGGCACTTGTGTTTTGGGGTTACAGGTATGCATCATGAATTTCTCTCCCTCTCTGTATGTTAAAGGCCTCGTGTTTCTATTCCTGAGTTCATACCGACACCTGCTGGCCCTACACTGTAGAGGGTAGTGGGTGGCCAGCTGGTCTCCCTGGTTAGATCAGGCAAAGCCAAGCAGAGAGCCCTCTTCCACCTGCCAGGCTTGCTTTCTGATTCAGAGGTAAGTCAGGTGCAAAAAGGAAACTGACAGAACCACAACCACCAAAGGCAGCCTACCTGGGGAATCTTTTGTAGCCTGACCCAAGCCTGAGTCTTTAGGGACCACCGTCTCAGTCCCTTTCCTGGGAAAAGATGAGTCACTCATGGAATTTGGATCAAACAAGGGGGAGGACACCTGCCAAGAAATAGCATGATGGACTCAAGTCATCCCAGATCATCCAATGTCTCCCTCACCTGTTCCTACCTTCCTGAGCTTCTCTCTCATGCATGTATTCCAGTTAAAAACTAAAACCCAAAACTACCTCCACTATTAAAGGATAATCCTCAAATATTATTTACATAGAGTTCTCTGATTTTTTTTTTTTTTTTTTTTTTTGGTACCAGGGATCTAACTCAGGACCTTGCACTTGCCAGGCAGGCACTTATGTTGCTGAGCTATCTCCCCAGTCCTATATAAAGTTCTCTTAAGCCAGGGTGAAGCCAGGAATTTCTCTAATCCCTAGACACCACTCGTTTCCCCTTGCCCTCAAATAGATATGCCGTTACTTGTCTCCTGCTGTATTGCTGCTAGGCAGATCTGAGCCACAGGTGTCTCCACGTGCTATGCACTTGGAGGTTCACATGCGCACACACACAGTGGTGGGAGGCTATTGCTTCTCTGCTCAAGTTCTAGTCTTTTACTTCACATTAAGATTAATACTTTTCTACTTCTTTGAAGTTTCTAGAAGGGATTTTCCCATGAACAAATAATTCATCACTGTTTGTAAACTGGAGTCTTGCATAAGATTGTCAACTACTCAAGAGACTGGACAGTCTGGGCAAACAGGGGTGGCAAAAATGGCACCCCCTCAACAGGACACCACCTCAACGCATACCAGGCCTCTTGGCATTTGGTGCCTTCTGTGTCTTCTTCCCACCTCTTCCTTCAAGGCCCACAAACACCTACTTGTTCCCCCAGTATCTTCTGTTTCCCAGTTTCACTTGTGTGTAGCTCCCACAATCTTGTCCTTTTGCTACCTACTCCAGGAACATCAAAAGGGAAAGACTAAGTATCAGCTAGGAGTTTAACCATGTTGCAGCATTCCAGGATTATCTGGAAAGTTGTCCATGCCCAGTACAGGCTTATGCTGACAGACCCGTATCATCTTGAAGTATGTTCATAGTTAAGGCTCGACTTAAGAAAACAATAAAGAGAACCAGACACAATGGACAGACATCTTCAACAACACTGTCACGCCTCCCAACAAATCTGCTCAGTCATACTTAGGTTTGGCTCTTCAAACCCATAATAGAAAAGGAAAAATCAAGATTTTTTTTTTTCATTTGTTTTTAAAGGCATTGGGTCACTCCTCCTGCCCTCTTTTTTCTTCCCTGAACAAGTTTACAACTCCTCATGGCTTCTTAGTAGGTGAAGTAGGTGAAAAGTCCAAGGGATACACAGCACGCTTCTTGCCTCAGCCCTGCAGCCCAGGGTGCAGCTCCTGTATCTTCCCACCCAACTTTAATTAGCAGGATGCTCTTGTGTCCTGACTTTTTTTCTTTCTTTCTTTCTTTTTTTTTTTTTTTAAGAAAAGAGTAGTTCCAAACAACAACAAAAGAAGTAAAAAAAGAAAAAAGACCAACATCTGAATAGCCAGTCCCCCACCCCCGGCTCCAATAGAACTGAGACAATCTTATTCCTCCCCTGAAATAACGATAAGGAAACATTTCAGGCAAAACAGTATTAATGGCCTCTCACTGCTAACCTCCCATCCATGACCTTTTCCCTTTTATGTATCTCTCTCAGAACAAAATAAACTCATTAATGGCTTTTTATATATAAACACAAAAGTAAAGTCTAGAACATGAACTATCACAAGAGCAAAGTACCTGGGCCCTCTAGGAGTTTCCTTGCCAGGAAGTATAAACCTCAAACAGGAAACAGGTTCCTTCCCCTTTCAGTTCAATACCCTCCTGGTGTCCTACTCACCAGGGAAAGTGTTCACACCCCACCTAATTTACAACAGAAGATACCCATCCCATCCCCAACATAAAGTACAAGTCTATGCCCCAGAATGCTCAAACCAAGCTAACTCCCTCCCCCCTCCCCCCAGATCTGCTACATAAATACATGTATGTATTTAATTAGAATAGAAACAGCTCCCAACACACTTGCAGTTCTATGTATCAGCGGCTGCTGTGGCCAGGCCCTGGGGTCCCGATCCATTCCAGAGGAACTTGCCGTTCTTACTTGGTGGCTCCCGGGCTTCAGGGTCATCATTCCAGCGCCGCTTCAACCGAAGCTTGGGGGGCATCAGAGCGTCTTCTTTCTTCTCAGGAGTGCTAGGCTCTTTGCCAGACCTGTCCTCACTGTCTTCAGTCACCTCTAAGGGTTCTTCGCTTGGGGTGCTAACAGGTACAGAGGACCAGGCACGTGGGATGGCAGGGCAGGCAAAGACGGTCTCTTTCCCCTCTTCTGTGGTCCTGCTCAGCACTGCACTCTCTTCTTGAGAGTGCTCCTCCCTCACGCGGGCTGACTGCCTGAGGCTCTCAGGATCCTTCTCAGAGGTGGCAGAGGTGGGCTCCACCTTAATGCGTGGCAGCACAGGCGCCATGGTGGGTGCGGAGATGGGTGCAGGCTCCTCACTGTTCTCTACCCTTTCCCGGTTCTTGCGCCCAACAGGTGGAGGCTGCAGCTTGATAGAAAACTGAGTTGACTCCTCAGGATGCATTTGGCATTGCAATGGTGGGACCACGAGCCCTGGGTAGCGGGGAAAAGTCCGAGGACTCAGGTGGTAGTTGAAAACTGAACAGGCTTGAGAATGAAGGTAGTGTTTCATTTCCTCTGGGTTGAACGAAAAGCAACTATTGCTGGTGAAAGGGCTCAGGCCTGGTGAAGGGCTATAGGAGAAGATTGTAGGAGTCAGGGAAAGGGCTGGTGAAATGGGGACATTAAGGACACCTCCTCGGCCAGGGATTGGAGAGACAGCAAAGGGACTGTGTGGGTCAGGGTACATTCCTGGCCTTGTGAAAAGAGGAAGCATTATGTCAGGCTTGCGTTTCTGGTGGCCAATCCCTCCTCCTCCGACTGCATTCCGGGAGGACATGAGATCAACACTCCGGCGCCAGTCAGCAGTGGGGCCATCCTCCAGCTCTGAAAGCTCCACCTTCCTATCAGTGCCATTGCTGGACTCATGGCCAGATGCAGTCAAGGAACTGGATGAGAACTGCCCTGGCTGCACTTCACTGGTTGGAGAGTGGGTGTCCAGAGGTGGGAAGTGGAAGCGGGAGGATGCGGTTGGCACTGGTGGCGCACTCTGAGGAACCACACCTGTGATGGTGGAGAAGACAAGAGCTGTGTTGGAGGTCTAGTCACTCACTGTCACCAGTTACTGACACTGTGCTGAGTGGCAACAAGAAGCAACAGGACTGAATCCTACAGTCCCCCATCTTCCTAGTTACTGACGCTCAGCTCCTTCCACCAGTTGAGCGGCTATAATAGCATTTACTTTTCTCCAGTACTCTGAAACATACAATTTACAAGTAGGGACCTCCCATGGTTCTCCACTATATTCTTAACAGTTCATAGCTTGTCAGGAGCTGAATAAGTATTAGGTGAATGAATGCTTGGACACGAGAGCCTTTTTCTCTCAATTCTAAATAATTTATCAGCTATCTCAACTTCAGTTTTGCAAATTGTCTTTATTTTTATTTATTTATTTTTTGTCTTTTTGAGACAGAGTCTTGCTATGCAGTTCAGGCTGACCTTGAGCCTACTTCTGTAGCCCAGGTTGGTCTCCAACTTGCACTGATCCTCCTGCCTCAGCCTCCCAAGTGCTGGAATTATAGGCGTGCGCCACCACGCCTGGCTTAGTCTTTATTTTTATAATTTCAGCCATATGCATTAAAAGAATCTGGAAATAGCAAGTTCATTCAATAAAAGCAGTGCATAAATAAAGCAGTGCATTCAACACCGAAAGACCCAGTACCTCACAGACACAGACACAAGCTACGTAAGCAATAAAAACAAACAAACAAATCGTATTTGTCATGGTTAGTTTTTATGGTGTCATTCATTTTTGATATCACAGAGATTCAAGTATTCTTCAAACTCTCCAAATCCATATTCCCCTAATAAATTTTCTGTAATGATTTCTATCCCCTTTCTACTTTCAAGCACTGAGGCTAGAAGAAAATCCAGTACCTCCTCTTCTCTGTCCCAAGTACAAATGCTAAAACTTGAAGCTCTATGCAAAAATCAACATTGTACTAAACATATTGCTTTGAAAAGCGCATAAACTTTCAGCTTCCCCTAAAGGTCCTAAGTAAGACCCAGGGCTGGTTTGCAATCTTAGTCTCAAGACCCGTGGGATCCAGGGAGGCATCAGTGGGTTCTATGGTGATGCTGACAGGTTTCATTTTTATTCTCTAAGGGACAGATGAGAAGGAAAAAAACAGTACGGCTGGGAACCAACTGCGGTTCGATCCCCAGCACCACATGCTGCACTAGCCCTACCCCTAGGCAGGCTGAGCTGGCCGTAACATAAAAATAAATAAATAAATAAATAAATAAATAAATAAATAATTAATAAAAATAAAACAGGTAGTAACAATCCTAATAAGGAATAGACATTTATACTGAAAGCCCTTATAGTGTCCCAACATAGCAAACTGGATGTAATTGTTAAAATGAATTTTTATTAGATAATAATGTAATTTCAAAATCCAAAACTTACAAAGTCATGTATCAACTACAGATCACATACTAGATAACAGCATTAGAGCAATGTTATACTTCCTGGGTACGGTAAGGTTACTGTGGTTATGGAAAAGAATGCCCTTGTTCCTGAGATACAAGCTGAGGTACACAGGAATGCAGTGCCATGATGTCTGCAACTTAATCTCAAAGATTTAAAAAGTATATATAAATAGAAAGAGATAAAGCAATGTGGCAACAATGTTAACCATTAGTGACTAGACACACCCACACAGAGGATATGCGGGTGTTCTCTCCTTAATCTGTAAGTTTTATGAAATAAAAAATGGGTAGAGGTAGGTGGCACAGACACAGAGGTCTCAAGTCCACCACTTAGCTAGTCCACCTGGCCCCTACCCTACCCACTAAGACCCATTTTTATTAGTAACCATCTACATCCTTCTAATGTTTCATATGCAAATGTAAGGTTTTTTTTTTTTTTTTTTTTGTCTTTTTGAGACAGGGTCTCACTATGCAGTTCAGGCTGGCCTTGAGCTCACTTTTGTAGCCCAGGCTGGTCTTGAACTCGCACGGATCCTCCTGCTTCAGCCTCCCAAGTGCTGGGATTACAGGTGTGTGCCACCACACCCAGCAAGATATATTTAATAATATATTTTATAGAATATTTTCAAAGATAAAAATAAGCTACTCTATTTAAAAGCACTTTCAACACTATCCAAATATTAAGTATTATACCTTTAATTGTTAACAGTAAGTATGACTATAGGGAAAACAAAATATTTACCCATTTACTATATTATTTAGCTATACAACTCTTATATTAAGACATGTTACCCGGCCACTGAGATAGCTCAGTGGTCTAAAGCACCTGCTTAGGCAAGCTTAGGCAAGTGCAGGGACCTGACACCACATGCTGTGCCAGCCCCACCCCCCAGGGCAGGCTGAGCCAGTCACACACACACACACACACACACACAAAACATGTTACCAAAACCAAAACGAAGTATTACCATCACATATATACTTCCTTTCTTTTAAAAAACAAGGTGGCTGGGGAGATAGCTCTGTGGCATAAGTGCCTGCCTGTCAAGTGCAAGGTCATGAGTTCGGACCCTGGTCCCACCAAACAAACGAAGGAACGAAGGAACGAACGAACAAGCCAGGTGTGGTGGTGCACTTGGGAGGCTGAGGCAGGATTGGTAAGACCAGCCTAGGCTACAAAAGTGAATTCAAGGTGAGCCTGAGCTGCATAGTAAGACCCTGTCTCAAAAACACAAAAACACAGACACAAAAAACTAAACAAGGGGCTGGTGAGATAGCTCAGGGGTCTCAAGCACCCGCTTAAGCAAGCTTAGGCAACTGCAGGGACCGCAGTTTGATCCCCGGCACCTCATGCTGTGCCAGTCCTACCTCCTGGTTGAGCTGCTGGCCATAACATAAATAAATAGTTAAAACAAAACAAATAGATTGGAATAGTTTCACCATATCAATGAACCATGGAGACGGGATCTAAATCCATCTCACTTTATATTGTATTAAACCTAGCATAGTATCTTATCTCTCCTCTAACCTCAAAGAACTCCCCCACCTTTCTTGTCTGTAGGGCTTAACACATTATCTGCTGAGCAAATTAATGAATCCCAATGGAGAGGCTGAAATGTGTAATTTATTAAGTAAGAGCTAGATTTCAATAGTTCAAACTCTCAAGAACTGTTACCTCAGAAACTGTTCCACAGGTAACTATTAAACCCAGCCTGATCAATCTTTGTAGTCTGCATCCTTAATTTTATCATCTATAAAGTGATCATCAAGATATACATCTTACTTGCCTACTATGGTCCAATGAGGTAATTTGCCAAACCACTAAGCAAAAGTATATACTGCAATTAGGGAAATGTTCAATGACAGTCATCACAAAGTTAATCTTCAACAAAGCTTGTACTGTTTGAGTAAAAGCTATCTATAAACAAGAGTCTATAAACCCATTTCCTTAAAGCTATCAGCATTGGGGATGTAAGTGATCAAATAGTATCCCCAAAAGAAATACACACTGTTTTGCTTCCCCTGTGACTTTCTTCTGATTAAGATCTGGAGGCAACTAGGGATCAGAGTTGGTTCAACAGCTTTCATGCAGCACGTGTGTGCCAGACCACTAGGGTCAGATTTAAGAGAGAATCTTGAAGCCGGGCAAGGTGGCGCAAGACTGTAAACCCAGCACTAGGGAGGCAGAGGCAGGTGGATTGGTGTGAGACCAGCCTGGGCTACAAAAGTGAGCTCAAGGTCAGTCTGAACCGCACAGTGAGAGCCTGTCTCAAAAAGACAAGAGAGAGAGAATCTTGACAGAGCAAGCATAGAATAGTCTACACTCCCTTGCCTTGGAACATTACATTACTCCACTCCTCAGACACTCAATTTCAGGTTGTCCAAATGGCTTTGCTTTTTGTTTTCTAACTTGAAAAATATGGGTCAGAGGGCTGGGGAGATAGCTCAGTAGAATAAGTGCTTGCCTGTTAAGTGCAAGGGCCTGAATTCAACCCCCAGTTTCATTAAAAAAAGAGAAAAAAAGTCGGGTGTGGTGGTGCATATCTGTAATCCCAGCACTTGGGAGGCTGAGACAGGAGGATTGGTGCGAGTTTGAGACCAGCCTGGGCTACAAAAGAGAGCTCAAGGCCAGCCTGAACTGCATAGTGAGATCTTGCCTCAAAAAGACCAAAAAAAAAAAAAAAAAAGTCAAAGAGGAACAAGACCAATGATGCATTTTTGGATGTGAAGTACCAGAGTGAGAATGCCAACACATTTTTCAAAGCTGCAACACTGCCCATTTAAATTCCTAATTTGCACAGGGACACAGGGGAGGGGCAAGAGTGGAAAATACAGGAAATAAGATTCTAGTGGCTAGAACAGGTCTGATTTCCTAATGCTGCTTCCCGCAGGCACAAGGAAAGAAAACAGGTTGTAATTAGAGAGGTGCATTCCAATAAGACTTTTTTTTTTAAATGCATGCCCCAGGGACAGGAGGGCGTGGCTAGAGAAGAGATGGAACTATAATGATAGCAGTCAAGCTAAAACTGCCCTGACTTGTTGTGTGTAGTAATTATATATCTGCAATGGATCTTGGCATTGTATTCTCTTAGCCACACCCCCCACTCTAATTTTTCCTTCTTCAAACTTTTCTATGAAACGTTGTATCACTACAGAATCATGATAAGCTTTGTTTTAACACATGGTGCCACAAAGACAGAGCAATGGTGAACTGGCCAGAAAATAAATATAAGCAGTTTTCTTCAGCAGGGGAATAATTTCCATCTTAAAAAAAAAAAAAAAACTAACACAGAATAAAAGAGCTTACGTGACTGCATCTATACCCAGAGAGAGGCAGAGCTGAAGTCTGGGAATAGCAGTGATGGAAAGCTGTAACTACAAGTTAAGGGGAAGTCCTGATGCAACTTAAAAGGAGCCAAGGCTAAGTAACCCTAGGGTCTTGCTCTCTGTGGAGCTGCTGGTACAGATCAAAGGCTTTGCTTTTCACTGTAAACATGTAAACCACCCCTTATGTGATCAAGTATGCTGTGGTTTTCACGATATTCACTTGATAAGTGAGAGTTTGGTAGTTTCACAGAAAGTCGGAAGTATTTGTAGAAACAGGTTCTTCTCTATCAAGAGCTAGATACTTCATAGCCTAGCAGAAACACTAGAGGAAGAACACTGAGGCGATTCAAGGGATCACATTGCTTTCATATTTCTAAACCCTCTTCATCACCCCAAGTTTCATTTTTTTTTTTTTAGTGATACTGCAGACTGAACTCAAGGTCTTCAAACCAAGCTACATCCCCAGCTCTTTTTCTTTTGGGACAGGGTCCTCTCAGGCTGCACAAGCTGGGTTCAAATTTTGTTCCTCTAGTTTCATAGCCTCCCAAATCCTATTAGATTTGGTTTTTTAAAATTCTCTCCCCTCCACACTCAAGTTTCCCCTCTCCTTTTTTGTGTGCAAGGGATTAAAGCCAAGGTCATGCTAGCAAGCATTTTACCACTGAGGTATACCAGACCATTAAAATTATTTTTAAACTCAAACTTCCCTCTTAACCAAAGGAATTTGAAACTTACCACCTGATCGAATGTTGATGAATGGGTAGTTGGGCATCACCAGCTTGTTAAAGTTAAACTTGTAAGTAAACCTTTTCCCTTTCGTTTTATGAAGGATCCTCTTGTTATAATAGTATCTATAAAAAGAGGAACACATGTCAATTTATCTTCTAGCCACTGAGTTTTTGGTATACTTAGGTAATCAGTAAGACCAATAATTCTTGTTTTAAGTATTGCTTGCAAACATCACCACCATTTGTTTTTACAGCCTGGCTCCCAAGTTAGGGCTGACAGCTTACTTCTCTCATTTAGTTTTCAACTAGGCTTTGAGTCTTTGGCTAGAGTTCTACAAGGGTATCTTTGCTTTAAGATCCTGAACACCTAACCTAGCTCTAACCACTTTTTTCTCTATATATAATTTCAATTCTTTAGTTCACTTCCTTCCTGTTTGATTATATGTCACTAACTGCCTAGTTTCTTTCAGTTTTACCCAAGCAAAAGCAAGTAAGTCTCCGGGGAGGACTGATGTGCAAAGCAAAAAACAAAGGAAGGCAGAGCTGTTTTATGGTGGCCAGAGAGACAATGCCATACCCTGATCTGGAAAATAATAGCCAGATTAGTCTGCTTCAATTCTGAAGACTCAAAGGATATAGAAGGCTTCAGCAAAATACTGCACAGATATATTCAGGGTCACTAAGAATGAAGACAGACAGGGAAATCGGATGACTCTAGAACCTCTAGCCTGGCTTCTGCGAAGGCAGGTCATGAAATATCTGCTAGCCCCTGTGAACTAAAGACATTTAAAGACTGACCAAGGGAAGAGAACCTCAGAAACTCATGGTAATCCATCTCTAGCCACGTTGAAGCTACCCATGGCTGTTCAGAAAGCCTTCTTCCTGTGCTTGCTTCATCATTTTCTAGCTTCTCCCAGGGGCATCCAAGTGAGAGAAATTCCAATAAACTCCACATAGGAAAATCTATGAATCCTCCACACTGTAAATGAGCACCAAGCCCTGTTTCACCATATACTCGTGCCTACTGCAGAGCAGTCAGCTGTCTGTCAGGATTGTACCAGCCACACTGGAATTCCTTCCGACATGTAACCAAAGATATGCTTTTTCTTCTTCTGTGCCTGTGCTACTAGAACACAACAGATTTTCAACTCCTACTTTATGTCTACATATTATTCAGCTAGAGTAGTCTCTTATCAGCTAATATTCTTTTAATCTAACATTCAGGAAACTGTAGTTTCCTTCTAATCTATTAACACCACAGGTTGAGAATTCCTTTCTCTCACCTGAGGGCCCGGCTGAGCTTGTCATAATTCATCTGTGGTTTGCATTTCCTGCGGCCCCAGAGGCGGGCCACCTCATCTGGATCCTTGATGACAAACTCCCCATACTCTCCCTGCTGCCAGGCGATGACATGGCGAAACTCTTCCTTCTGCAGCAGTTCCAGGATGAAGTGCCACAGCTGGATCTGCCGGGAGCCTGGGGAGGACTCTGTTTTGTAGGCCCAATCAGGAAACTGATACCCTTTAATGTGAAAAGAGCAAGATCAAAGTAGTCAGGAGCAAGGTGCATACATAGCAGCCCTCAACTGCACATTCCACTGCTTAGAAACTCTTAAGAGTGCTTTGCAAACATGCCACAGATGCCCTTTTAATCATCTGGGGCTAAGCACACAGGGACAAAAAGGACAGGACTTAAACTATCCTTGTGGTAATCTGACAGAATTGGGCAGCAGTGCCCAGGTGCCTAATTGCCTATCTTTTCATACGTTACTAAATTTTATTCATCTACCCCCAACCCTGTGGTTGTTCTGTGCTAAATGCAAGGCCTGTAACATGCTAGGCAAGTACTGTACCATTAAGCCATGTTCCCAACACTTACACCTGCTTTCAATGAGGGTGTGAAAGTTCCAAAGTGGACAAACAGGCTAGCTAGCGTTTCAGAAAAATACAGCTTTGAAAATGCCTTACTCTCAAAGTTAGTATTCTGTCTCTAACAGGAAAGAGTCTAAAATATGGGATAAAGGTGTGTTGATTGGACAGTTAAAACTCATCCATAGGAAACAAATTACAGACAACTCTCAGTGAGATTTGCTCAGTCAAGAGGTTGTCAGTTATGACCCAGCATTTGTGAACAAAGCTAGAGTGGAAAGGACAGGAAGCATACAGGGACATTCCAGGCATAACTTCTGCTCACCTCCACCTCCTTCTGGCTTTTCCACGATGCTACAGCCCGCTTTCATTTTTGTCCTCCTGCTGAGATACAAGCCACACAATTACTTCAAGATACTATTTATTTACTATACTCCCAAGGTTTTTCTGGCATAACCTTTCTCCAACTTCACTTCCACATACAGCCCTGTTTCTCAAACATGTCACCTCCATCCAAACTGCCAATTCCCAAGTCATCAAATGATGGTCCTCAGGTCATCAGCTTCAAAAGCCATAATTATCTCTCACCTGACTTCAAACCATAAAGTGTAAAGACTGTTCTCAATATTTGCTTTCTTCCTCCTGCCCGACCCTTAAAAGTAAAAAAAGGGTACCGTGAAACAAGTCCAAAAAGGCAGTCAAAACAAGTGAGTTTGCCTTTTCTTGCTAGAAAAGCCTAGATGCCAAGATACACAAGCCTGAGTCCACCCAGATGCACGAGTTTAAAAAAAGGAGTGAAAAAACCTAAATCCATCGTATTTCCACTCGAGACATGTGATTTTATTTTACTGAATTATGTGAGATAGAGAAGAAAAACTTGTTCTAGTCGGAAAATGCCCCCCCCATGGAATACAAGTAAACACACAATGTACAGTCATTCTGCAACAAACACACACATACAAATTTTTTTTTTTTTTTTGGAAAAATTTTACATGTTATGCCCATAATGGGCTAAGGGGTCAAATATGAATTTCTGGGGCCCTAGTCTTGCTACAATTAAATTAATTTATTTATATTTATGGTTCTTTAATAAATTTTCTCTTCCCAGAAGCAAGCAGCTTTGTATCAGTCTTCCAGCAAAGATGTGTGTCTCTGTGTGTAACTGCCAGAGTGTGACAGAGCTAAGAGAGGGCCGATCTACCCTTATTGCTCCCCAGCAGAGGACTGGCCCTCAGCACCCACATCAGCAAAAAGGCTGGAGGGAACGTAGGTACCTCAGTGGCCCCAGGGTTGGGAGGGAACAAATTCCTAATCTTAGAAATTTCATCTAACCTCCAGAGTCTTTGAATTTTCTTTCTCACTGTACACATTCAGGAGTCTAGTTAAGTTTCAGTCTAAAAAACTACCAGACGTTGAGAAAATAAATTACTGAAAGGAAATCGAAAACATACAGTGTGTCTGTCTGTCTCTCTTACACACACACACACACACACACACGAGCGCGCGCGCGATGTACAACAAGGCACCAGAGCTGAGTCAGGAGCTTCCTGTCATTTCCGTGACAATAAGAGAGGAAAAACACTCATTTCCCTACAGCTCCAGGAAGCTGCCCAGGACTCGAACTCCTAGCTTGCTCTGCCAGGTTTCGGGGCTTTTTCCCCCACCACAGGAATACCCTGCAACCCGCTGCGGCGACGATCTGACCTAGAAACCCTCTCTGGATAATCCAGGTTCCCACGGAGCTCCAGCTCTTGAAGCCTAGGAAAGCTTACGGGGTTTCCACAATTCAAGGAGGACGCGCTGTCCAAACAGGGCCCCCCCGACTCCGCACAACTCGCTCCTGCCCTCCCTCGGGTCCCGACTATTGTCCGAAAGCGGGGCGTGCAGTCGGCGCGGCGGACCTCACGGCAGTCCCGCAGCTTCGCCGCCCTCGCCTCCCGCCGGGCCTGCCGCAGGCTCCGCGGGCCACCGCAAGACGCCGCCTGGGTCTCTGCCCCGTAGACGCGGCCCCCGCCCTCCGAGCGGAGGAGGCCCGGACCGCGGGCGGCACGAGCCCCGGACGCCGTCCACGTCAAGGGTCCCCGCGGCGCCCCGAGGCCCGGCGGCCGGGCGAGGTGGGGACTCACCGCTGCCCGGCTCAGTGGCTGTTCGGTCGGGTCTCCTCCGCGGCGTCTCCGGCTCCTCCTCATCCACCCCAGCAGGAAGTGACCTCCGCTGCAGCTGTCGTCACTTCCATCCTCCAGCGAGGGTGGGGAGGAGGCGGCGCCCCCAGTGGGATCCCAGCCGCGCAGCGCCGCGCCGCGCCGCGGCTGTCTTTCCTTTCTCTTCTCCGCAGACAGCGACTTCCGCCCGCACTCCGCCCTGCGCCTCCGCCCGCCGCCCGCTCCGCGCCCCGCACCCCCACGCTGGCGGCGCATGCGTCACGCGGTCGGGGCACGTCACGCACGCTCGTGGGCTCCTTGAGCACGGGGGCGGGCCCTGGCCGCCAGAGCGCGGCGGGTGGTGTGAGGCGCTGTGGGCTTGCGGGGTGTCTCGGCGTGATGGGGGATTCCCCGCGGGCGGGGCCCTCGCACACCGCGGGGAAGGCTCGGCGGGGAGAGCGGCTCGCGGGGAGGGGCTCTGCAGCCTCCTCCAGGAGGCCCCCGCGGCGAGAAGGAAGACCCGCGTGCGACGCGGCGATCTGACCCCGGCCCGGGCCCTTTCGCACACTTAGGAAAGGCACCGGCGGCGTCTGCCTTGCACGTGGCTGTGCAGGACCTCCCTGTGCACGCCGGGAGGCGGCTTCGCCTCCCTGCCGGTCGCGAGCACTGCGCTTAAGTCATGGTCTTGATCTAAGCGTCTAGCAGCTCTTTCCTTAAATCTTTCAAACACATCTCCCATTTCCTTTGTCTTTTGCTCTTTCTTGAGTTCCTAAAATATCTCGACTGAGCCAGGCGTGGTGCCGCACGCCTGTAATCCCAGCACTTCGAAGGCTGAGGTAGGATTGTTGCAAGTTCAAGACCAGCCTGGGCTACAGTGTCAGCTCAAGGCCAGCCTGAACTACATAGCGAGAGCCTGTCTCAAAAAGACAAAAAATAAGTAAATGGATAAAATAAAATATCTTGACTGAATCATCTGTTTTACCTTTAAGGCTTAGTAATAAAAGATCTCCAGCCGTTCAATTTTATCTTAAAGTTATACCTGTACCCCTGTAAATCCATCCAAGTGGTATGTATGTATACTTTTCAATTTAGAGGGTGAGGCTTAGTAAAGGAATAAAAGAATAAAAGGAGCATGGGGCAAGCGGCGATAAGAGGTAGAATGAAGTAAACTGATCATCAGTTGTCATCAAAACTTTGCCCAGTAGTACCTTTCTAGCTTGTCTGCCGTGTAGAAAATAAATATCATCATTAGTTGTTAGAAAAGTTGGTTTCAGTCTTGGACATGTGGCTGGCTATTCTCTAGGTGTTACTCAAGAGACTGATACATTGGTCTCTTCTGGACAGAAGTCGCTTTAGAAGGAAGAATAGCATTGGTGATACAAAGTCTTTTCTAGTTGGAAATCTTACTGTACAAGGAAATAAGCAATTAAGTGCCATTGAGAGGATTATTGATCTAAGCATAATCCATAAGCCCTTTCAGTGTGGTAACCCTCTGATAGGTTCTGGCCCTAATAAGAATTGCTGCATTATGGTTGTCATCTAGTATAGCTGAAGCCCTTAAAACAACAGTTTATCTTCCCACTTCCCCTCTTCTCCAACTCAGTCCAGGGTGCAGTTTCCTTTTACCTTTCCTCCCACATCAGGGAAGACCCCAATCAGCTCCTCAAGTATATCTAGATGTCCCCCTCAAACTCCACCCTGGCAAAAGGCCATAAAAGCCTCAGCCTGCATTTGTTCCACTTAAGAGAATCTCTGTATCTTCCCCAGAGTCTCTGTCTGTGTCTTCCAAGATAATAAAGCCCCTTTCCCTTTTTCCTTGTGCCTGTTTTTCTGCTTCAACACTGTCGAAAACTTACCACTATCTACATATCTTCTATCTTATGCAGTACCTAAAGAAAATGTCTTAAATATAAATGTCAGATGTTTGGTTGAGTGGACCTAAAAACTGGGGTTCAGATAAATGATGAAGATTATATTTAGGTCCTCGTTCTTTGATTAAGGCTTTGTGATCCTGGTTGCTTTTGTGTTAGTTTCTCCTCTGTCTATAAACAACATAGCTTTGGAATCTACTTATGTGGACACCTGTAGGTATCTGTGGGTAGCTCATTGTATCATAGACACTGTAGGTTTTTTTTTTTTTTTTTCCAGAACCGGGAATCAAATTCAGGACCTTGCACTTGCCAGGCGGGCACTTGTGCCCCTGAGCTATCTCCCTGGCAACCTTGTAGGTATTTTATGTTGCTACATTTAGAAGTTTAGAGCAAAAAAAATGGCTCATTGTAGATGTGGTAGATGCATAAATGCTGGCAAAATTAAGCACAAGAATCATAGAATCCTCAAATCTTCATGTCACCCATACAAATTTTAGTAACTGTTGACCCAGGAAACAGGATGCATAGGAATGGAATAAACAGCTCCCTGGGAAAGTGAAATTGCTAATCTTTGGGCCCAAAGCCCAAATGGCCATGGCTAGCACCAGCCCTGTCAACCTCAAGGACCCAGTATTCCTCAAAGGGCGAGGAACTAGCCTATCAGGACTCTACATGTTTTTACTGAGTCCAATTTCCTTGTGGTTCTTGGCTGCTACTACTCTAATTAGGGCCACAAAGGATGACTTGAGAGTAAACACAATTAACATAAACAGATATCTCTACTTGGCTGGTGATTTTGGGAAGTGTTTATATCAAAGCAAGGTCAAAGGAGTTTTTACATCAAGAATCTAATCACTGGTCTGAGACTCAACAGATAAATTTGGGTTTGGTAAACTGGAACCTCCCTCTCTTCTAGGAGAATGAAACGTGGGCTGGAAGCCTCTTGTGTGATAGCAGAACCTGGGGAGCATGGCATAGCTGGGAAGCTCAGCTTTCTTGAAATTCCTGTCTACTTTCCCTATCACCATAGGCTATTGTGGTCTCCATGCGCTGCACACAGGCTCACAGGCTTTCACAGGTGGGAAAGCCTTTGAAATGGGGGAAGCACCTGGAGTGCCATGCTAGCCCCGTCCCTGGGGAGTGCTGAGACACCTCGACTGAGATTGGGCGTGATGGCGCCCTCCTGTAATCCCAGTACTTGGGAGGCTGAAAACAGGAGGATCACTACAAGTCTAATCTGTGTAGTGAGACCCTGTAGACCCTGTACTAAAGTATATTAAAAAGAAAAAGAAAAAAGAAATGGGGGAAGCATGTGCCTTCTGAAATTATGGGAGTGGAAACATTTCACACAGCCTAGGAGTCAAGACGGGTTGTAATTGTCCTTAAATTTCCGCTTGCTCAAAGCCCTCTTTGTGCATTGACACTGCTCTCTTGTCTCTTCCCGCCCATCTTTATAGTAGTTCCCAATGCCTAGGACAGTGGTGGTGAGCCTGTGGCACAGTTGGCTGTTTGTATCACTGTTTGTATCACTCTAAAAGTTTTGTCATCTCTGGTTTAGGATAAGGTTCTTTTCTTATGGATTTTTTTATTACTTTTAATAAGAGATAATATGAGAGTTTCAAAACACTTTAGTAGTACATTCGCAATAATTGACACATTGCAGATTGTTGTCCTCATAGTTACACAAAGCACAGGGTGCAGACGTGGTAAATATTCTAATCAATATTGGTAAGGAAAGAAAGGAAAAAAAAATTTCTTCTCTTTGAACTAAGAGGAAGTAGTTGTATACATAGTTCAGTGTTCTATAATTGCAGTGGGTTACCAGTGAAACTGGCAATGTTGAAGGCTGTTAGTTTAAGCCTCTTACAGCTCATTATACTAATCTAGCTCTGCATTTTATGCCTCATAATTAAGCTTTTCTGGTGGGTGATCGAGGGCAAGTTAAAGCAAGACCTGTATAACAAAACTTTCATCTTTTGTATTTTCCAAGGTCAATTCTCCTCAGGATTAACTTTGGAACCATATACAGTGCTTTGTAGAACTGTTGTTAGTGTCAGCCATTGGGATGAGTCACAACCATTGCTTGACTAGTTTGCTCTCTGTGAAAGCCTGAGAGAATGTTTTCTCCCTAGGTGACTCTCCCTAGACACACTATACTTCATTTATCCCTTTCCTCTGAGGTCTCATAATCTCCTTGAGCAGAAAATTTGGGAAACCTCTGACTTATAGGATGTTACAGCACAGGTTCTCTTATGTCCTGAGTCCTCACTGACCTTGAAAGGGCTAGAGCCAAAATGATGGCTATCCTCATAGCCCTTCTTTTTCTCCAATTTTTGGTCTGTTAACTTTGGCTCTCAACCCTCCAGCAGAGAAGCTTCATGATACTATTACTCCATAACATAGGTAATTGAGCTTAACATCACTGTCTTCCTGAATATCAAACATCTTAGACTTAGCTTGATATTGGTATTTTCCTTAGGATAAGTTTATTTTCCAAATGTCACAGTCTTCAACTCTACTGTGTCCTTAATGTAGCTACTCCACTTCTTAAATTAAAAAGAAGAAAAAAAAAGAGGCACAACTCCTGAAATTGATCCTCTCCCTCCTTCAAAACCCTTTCCTAGATTAGAGTGTGTGCCTCTCTCTCCTCTGGCTTGTGCTTCTTTATCATGCCTTCCCTTTTCGTTTGTGCACATATGTTTTCCACACCCTAAACCTACCTGGTTGGTTATGTGTATGATATAAGTGCTTTCCTGTCTGTTCTTGTAGGAGTTGACTTCATATTCTATCGCCTGTATGTCATGTACATATTTGTTCTTCCTGGTGTGTTTGTCTTAGATTGCAGGCTGTCAGAGGTTAGAGCTATGGTAGCTACAGTGCCCAGAGCAGCTCTGTATTACTATTTAAGTGCCGGGTGATGGCAATTTCCTTCTTTGCTCTCATGATGCTGAGAATGACTTCTCTCCACCTCCTCCAAGTTTCTCAGGAAAAGGCAAGTAGTCTCTTTCTCCTGAGTGTGTTCTCATGGAACTTGGGTTAGAAAACATGAGTTTCAGGTCCATGAGTTTTGCCTGTTGATAACTTTGTTCTCTGATAAGCCAGCACACCTCCCCGAATTCCCATATTCTTGTGTCTAAAAGGGATACAATTGATGTCATTGTTTAAGGCAGTAACAGTGATTGCAGAGCTTTTGTAAGCCACGATTACTAGCGCTACCATCCCAGGCTCAGCATTGTTCTTGATACGAAGAACTCAACTTGAAGGCAGTTGCCACATTATCTCGCAGATTTTAAGTGGATTCAGTGTTTCAAACTTGGGTATGAATTCAGTGAGAACACTTTGTCCTGAGAATGAGGACTTTTGGTTTTCTCACCTCGTCGCTATTTTATGAGCCTTAGTTTAGGGGTGACACATTTTAACCATCTACATCTCAGTTTTCCCATGTGTGATATAGCCATGTCTCAGGTTCTAAATTTATAAGGATTTTCATTTTATTTATTTATTTTTGCAGTACTGGAGATTGAACTCAGGACCTTGCACTTGCCAGAAAGACCCTTGTGCCACTGAGCTATCTCCCTGATCCTTAAATTTATAAGGATTTCTAGGAAAAAAAAATTATTTTAAAGCATTGTTGATTTTGATGAAGTCAGCAACTGAAAAGCAGGTGTAAAATTGCCTTATTTACACCTTTCATGGCGTGCTTTCCTCTTCAGTACAGTACGGATAAAGTATGAAAGAATAAACATTGAGTAAATATTATTTGCATGTTAACCACATGGGATTCCATAGCTGGGAAGATCTTGTGTTTTGGTTTATTTTTCCCATCAACCTACAGTTGTTGTGTGATAGAAGAATTAATGTCAGTAACATGATTGGGAATCCCCAGATTAAAGGTTAAGTGAGCCTGAAGCAGAAGTAACTTTCCCCAAGTTACAGCTCAGCCAGAGGCAGCAGAGAGCTTGTCTGTTTATCTAGCAAAGATTCGGGGACTTGAGGACTCTCCCAAATTCCACATCTATCGCGGTCCCCAAATGCCCCTTCCTTTCATTTCCTTATTTTAGGTCTTGGTTCCTCTGTCTCAGATGAGCATGATAGAGAAGGTGGTGAGAGATCATGAAGGAACAGAATGGGAGAAGAGGATTATCAGGAGGAAATGATCACTTAAACTATTTTGGCTTTTTTTTTTTTCCTGGAAGCCTGGGAGAAAGATTCCCCTAACTGAATGTTTGGTTGCCAGGATCTATATATTTCTGGAAGTTCATGCCTTCCAGGGAGCCTGCCGAAGTTAAGTGGAGCAGAGGGCTAGCTTCTGGTCTTATCCTATCTGGGACATATTTCCCAAGGCCTAGCACTCATTTCTCACTCTTCTAATATCTGCGATCTTGACCTGCTTTCTACCGAACTCTTTTTATTCTTTTGTGTTTATTCACTGCGCATCTCTAGCTTTTGCTGTATCCTATTTATGAATGCTCTTAGTTCTTTTCCTTTTCAAATGTGGCCTTTATAACTAAACACAGTCCTCTGCAGGCCTGGGTGACTAGCTAGGTATAGAGTGAAACTATTTTCTCTTTGGTTTAGATACTATTTTTTTTTTTTTTTTAATGACGGCCTTGAGCCAGGTGTGGCGGCACATTCCTGGGAATTTGAGGCAGGAGCATAACAGGTCTGAGACTAACCTGGAGAATAGTGATTTACTTTTTAAAAATTTTTTATTATTTTTTAAACTTATGGATGGATCAGCCTGTCCTGGAGGTGGGGCTGGCACAGATGCAACATGTGGTGCAAGGGATTGAACCGTGGTCCCTGTGGTTGCCTAAGCTTGCCTAAGCAGGCGCTTTAGACCACTAAGCCATCTCGCCAGCCTCGAATAGCAATTTACTGAGATCCTGTCTCAAGAATAAAAAAAATTGGGGCTGGAGGGATAGCTCAGTGGTCCAAAGCACCTGTTTAGGCAAGCTTAGACAAGGACCGAAGTTCAATCCTGGGCACCACATGCTGCACCACCCCCCGCCCCCAGGTGAGCTGAGCCGGCTACAAAAAGTAATAACAATAAAATAAAATGTTTTTAAAAAAAGAATAAAAAAATTTAGGGCTGGCTAAATAGCTCAGGGGATTAAAGCACCTTCAAGCAGGTGCAGGGTCCCGGGATTTGATCCCTGGGCCTGCCACACGGACCCTGCCCTCAAGGTGCACCAAGACAGCAATTCAGACTGGGCGTGGTGGCACATGCCTGTAATCCCAGCTCTTGAGAGGATGTAAACAGGCAGATCACTACAAGTCCAACCTAGTAGTGAGACCCTGAACTCCCTGTAGATCTTCCCTGAAAAAAGAAAACAATTTAGAAAGGATGGGATGTAGGTCAGTGTGACAGCCCTGGGTTCACTCTCCAGTCTGTGAGAGAGAGAGAGAGAGAGAGAGAGAGAGAGAGAGAGAGAGAGAGCGCGCG
>PVKN010001326.1:0-14872 GCA_004027915.1 Capromys pilorides | reverse complement strand
CACTAATGTTGAATTATTTTAAACACAATCAAATATTTTCTAAGTCACTCAGAAGTCATTGCATGATCTTGCAACATTTCATCAGTCACTGTACCTTTGATCTGTGCGGTGCAAATTAGTAGCTTTGCAGGTGATAGGATGCTGAATAGCAGAGAGCTTAGTGCGTGAGGTTCAGTCAGAGAGGCAAAGCCATGTTAGACCATGGAGCACATCAAAGGAAAGCTAGTCATCAAGTTGGTAGGGGGAGAGGGGTGGTGGGAGTTCACGTACAGCAGTTAGACAAGGAACTGACAATCTATTACGTTTTGGCATCCATTCAGAAGGTGGAACTTCTAGGTACATGTATGCCAGGATATTTTTCTCTCAACAATACATTATTGTAATGTGCTTGCCTAATGTGCTTGCAATAATGTGTTAAGACCAGGTTTATTGGCACAGTTAAAAAAAAAATCACCACCATTATAATAACAGGTCTTGATTTTGCAGCAAAAAACTAGGCTGCCAATAAGGAAGGAAGAAAAAGACAGTTGTAAGGAAAACACCTTAGCGTGCAACTCCTTCTCCTGGCTTTTAGGGAAGCACCTGGGGCACAGAAGCCAGTGCTGCAAAAGCACAAACTCAAGTGCCATCTTGCCCAACTTCTCCATTATGCAGATGTTGGTTGCAGACCAAATTGTCTCCTGTCCCTGCATGTCAAGCTGGTCTAAACACTGCTAGTTTCTCTTGAGGTTTTGGTAGAAAATATTTTGCCCTGAGCCTGTACCTGAAGCCCTGAAACACTAATTTGACCTGAACATTTTAATTGAACCTCATTATTTGAACTGTGTAAAGGAGGCATTGGTCCCTTGGGCCTAAAGTAGGATGAGAGGAGACTCAACTCAGTTACACAGTTCGTCTCATGGTGCCAAAATACACCGCCTCTGGGAACCCAGTTACTTATGGCAACTTTGATTTTTTTTTTTTTTTTTTGCTTTCTTGATCCTTATTTACCACATATAGCTGAGTTCACTCATTTTCATGCAGAGAGAGAAGTAGAAATTCGATGGAATCATGAATCTATGGGGGTGGGTGGCCAGCATTTTGGAAACTACCATGAAACCAGTTGTTTACGCTTACAACTAATGCGTTTCATTAGTTATGTGCTTAGTTCTTCCCTATTCCTTGGAACATGGAAGGTCAGATAGGCGTGGTTTTGTGGATTAAAAGTGACACATATTGACAATGTGTTGTGTGAATTTGTGACATGCTTCTTGCAACTCATCAGTGCCAAAGTAGGAAACCACTTCAAATAGCTCAATAGTCAACTCCTACTGTATTTTTACTTCTCAGTTGAAATTCCTCTCAGCATAAGAGATAACTGTGGACTTACTGGCTAAATTTACTCATTTATTCTAGGTCACTCTTCATAGAAATGATCTGGGGAAGCTGGGGATGGTAGCACATCCCTGTAATCCCAGCACTCTAAGAGACTGAGTTCAGTTTGGGCTAAAGAGTGATTAAGTGAAACCCTGCCTCAAAATAATAAATAGAAGGTTGTGGATATAGTGCACTTGAAGTTCTTGTGTTAAATCTCTAGCACTGGAGAAAACTTGAAATAGCCTAGTGTAGTTATGCATTGGTAGACCACCTTGACAAGTGCTGGCAGAAGAGAACAGATGTTCAGTTCTGTAAGACATTTTTCTCAGAAAGGTAACAACTCCTTACATTTGTATAACTATATTGTCTGACATATTTTTTACATTCATTTATCCATTGTTGACTTATTCATGCTACAAAAATTCATGCAGCAGCTACCGCATGCAATGCACACTGCTGTACTCTGGGGAGACAAAGCTCATGGAACTTGGTCTCCTCCAACTGTAACAACAGTTCCATCAGTAGTACTCTCTACAATTATTTCAAGGTGGTATGAACCACAGGCTGTAAGCCAAACCTACAAAGTCTAATGTAATCAAATATATCACAAACAAGTTCATATAGTTCTTTAAATTCCATTTATTCTTCCTTTGTCAGAGTTGCTGAACACCTGCTGTGAGCCAGGCACTGTGCTGGTCACTAGCGGTTTAGAGACGATTGAAGCACTGGTCTTCGCTTCTGAGAGTTACTGGGAGAGACAGAGGTAAGCATGACACAGTGTAGGAGCGTGACGTCACAAACAGTTTGGTAACTTACCCATCAGTCATCCTATCCTTTTCTTCTGATTGGCAGAACTCTCTTCCCATTATAAGAGAAATATATTTTCTCAGCCTGCATTATAACTAGGGAAAGGATGGGTTAGCAAATTCTGGTCCCTAAGACTGCTAGGAGGATTCTGGGAAAGATTTCTTATCTGAAAAGAGCCATTCTCAGAAGAATGACTATCCCAGAACGTCCTGCTATGAGCTAAAGTGTGTACTCTCAAAATTGTTCAAGTTCTAACTCTCAGTACCCAAGAATGGGCCCGTATTTGGGAATCTTGCGTGATACCACTATACCAGCGGCGCCGTTAGGGCCCGTATTTGGAATCACCCAAAGAATCATATACAACAACTGCAGGAAATCTGTCCATACACCAGAGACTAAAGAACCTGGATGAGGGACTGAGTCCTTTTGCTGCATTAGTCCAGCTAAAGACTTAACCGTGCCTTCCAGGAGTCCAACTGGAAAGCCACTGTGACAAGCTTCTCTAGGAGGCTGAGCTGCGCACCATCTTCCCCTCTGGAGCCAGGAAACGATGCTCAAGGTGAGGACCAGAGCTCTCCAAAATGAACTGCAGCCATTCTCAGTAGCAACTAGCTCCTGAGCTCCCCTTCCCACGAAAGCAACCAAATTCACCAAGAAAAGCCCACGTGACAAGGTCACCCAGCAGATCAGCCCAAGAGAATCAGCAGCTTCCAACAGCCTCTCACAGCTGCTCCAGTTCTTTCTTTTCTTTTCTTTTTTTTTTTTTTAACTTTATTTATTTATATTATGGCCAACTCGGCCTGCCCTGGGGGTGGAGCTGGCACAGCATGTAGTGCCGGGGCGTTGAATCAAGGTATTTCACTGGCACCAAATGCCACTGGTAACAATCCTCAGGTGGACCTCCCACACCCAGCACCATCCTGGTTCAGTTCAGCTGGGTGTAACAAGTTGACTATCAGTTAGCAACCCACTACAATCCCCCAGTCATTGCAGACTGACCAGGCCTGCAAATTCCCAGAGGAGTAGACAGCAAGGCTTCAATAAATGAGACACATGGTATGATAGCAGGCCCCAGGAAGATCAAAAACCCGCTCATAGAATTCCAGATTTTCTGGGGCTTTAGACAAAGAACTTCTCTGGTTGGCCTGTATTTATTAGCTTTTCAAGCAAGGCAGGGGAATACAGAAGATGTAGGAATCTGGGCAGGGCTTAGAAATCCCTTCAAGGGCTTCTCCAAGTAATACGTTATGTTAATTAGGAGAAATATGTTATCTCCAGGAAGGCCTTTGCCAGTGAGATGCCTAGAGCTATAGTCTGGAGCCAGGTGTCCTTAGCTATGGCCTTGTCTTATCCTTTGAGGCCTCCTAGCTTTACCCACCATTACAGGCCTCAGTGGGACCAGGGACTCACACAGTTTCACTTACTCTAAGTCTGTTGCCCTGGGCCTTGTGTGAACTCACAAATACACGTGAAAAAGCCAGTTGGTTGATGTTAAATCCCTCAGGGGAACAATGTGCTTGGTGGGGCCTCCTCCTGTTCCTCTCTCAGACAGGAGCTTTCTTTCCCCTAATAAATCTATTCTGCTCATAAATAAATAAATAAATAATCCCTCTCAGAGAGCCATTGGTGCTCAAGAAGAACTGGATCAACATTTATGAACTCGTTTTTAAAGAAGAGTGATGGTGGCCAAGAAAGATGTCCACACGCCCAAGCACCCAGAGCTGGCAGACAAGAATGTGCCCAACCTTCACGTCATAAAAGCCATGCAGTCTCCCAAGTCCTGAGGCTACATGAAGGAATGGTTTGCCTGCAGACACTCCTACTGGTACCTTACCAATGAGGGCATCCAGTGTCTCCATGACGACCTTCATCTGCCCCCCACTCCACTGTGCCTGCTACTCTGTGCTACAGCTGGCCTGAGACTGGCAGACCCTGGGCCACAGGTGTCTGGCGTGAGTGGCCCATGAGGCTCACACACGCAGGGAGGTGCCTACAGAAGGAATGCTACGCCTGCTGGTGTTGACACGAAGGCGGAGGCCAGGGCTGGTTCAGCCACTGAGTTTTAGGTTAGAGGTGGATTTGGTCATGGACGTGGTCAGCCATAGCAGTAAAGTTGGAGGATTTTATTTTTTGTTGAATAAATGTATCGCCAAAAGAAAGAAAAATCCCTCTCAGAGCCACTTTATAGCAGTCTCCATGACAAGCCTTCTGTAGGAGTGTATGTGTGGATCTGGCAGCGACAAGACAGGAGGCTGTAGAAAGTGGCAGAGGTGGGATGTGGAGTGAGGGCTTAACTGTGCTGAGGAGCTGGACCTTTTTCCCTGTTGAGTAGGTATGGAGTATAAATTTAAGGGGGCAGAACTGAAGGCAAAGGTCCTAATAAAGAATTTTGGCTTTTGTTTATTTAAAACAAAGTCTTGCTACATAGTCTAGGCTGGCCTTGAACTCGCAAAATTGCTCAGCCTGTTCTCATATCTGCAGTCCTCCTACCTCAGTTTCCCGAATGCTGGAGTAATAGGTTTGTACCATCATGCCTGGCCCAATCAGGCATTTTCAGACAGTTTAGGAGATAGAAAAGGGAGTGAAGGCAGTGGGGAGAAAATCCAGGAAGAGCATCTGGATGCTGCTGCCCATCCATGTTACTGTGCCGTGTGCTGGTTAGGCATGAAAAGTGGAGGCTTTTCATTTATAAAATAGCTGAGATCATAAAGCTGAACTGTACTCTGAGTGCTAAACACATACACACACACACACACACGTATTTGGTACAGGGTCTCACTATGCAGCTTGGACTCGTAGTGATCCTCCTACTTTCAGCCTCCCCAGTGCTGAGATTACACACATGTGGGGCCCCCCCCCCCCCCCCGACTTTATGGCCGGCCAGCTCAGCACACCTAGGGGACGGGACCAGGGGACCAGGGCCGGTGGTGCTTGTGCTGGGGATCAAACCCAGCCCAGTCCCTGTGCTTGCCTAAGCAGGCACTTAGTCCACTGAGCCATCTCTCTGGTCCTTACACTATTCATTTTTAAAAATTAAATGAAAACCTACTACCTACTTCTCTGTCTTCTTCAACAAGCTTATCAGACATCAACTAAGCTTTTCTTGATGACTCATGCACATCATGATAAAAATAAGGGATATTCCCTAGTAGAGTGAAAAGGCCCTGCTTCTGCCATCACATGGAGGGAGAGGCCTGGTGTTGGAATTGCAAGATTTAATTATTCCCAGTTTCACCCCTGTTCATCTAGGTGGTCACAAAAAAGGGATGAAGTCTCTCTGTTTTCTTGGCTTCCAACTTCCCAGGCTTCCTGTGCAGGCGTGGTGACGTGTGTTTGAGGGCTTGGTAAAACACACAGTGAGGTATTGTAGCACTTCCTCTATGGCAAAGTGACGTGCAGCATAATGTTTACCTCCTTTTTGTTTTCTTTTTGTGGCACTGGGGAGCAAACAAGGGGCTTATAAAAGTTAAACAAGAGTTCTACCACTGAGATATGTCCCTGTGCTATGGTAGTGCACACCTGTAATCCCAGCACTTGGGAGGCTGAGGCAGGAGGGTCAGTGTGAGTTTGAGACCAGCCTGGGCTACAAAAAGTGAGCTCAAGGCCAGCCTGAACTGCATAGTGAGCCCTGTCTCAAAAAGACAAAAAGAGTGAGAGAGAGAGAGAGAGAGAGAGAGAGAGAGAGAGAGAGAGAGAGAGAGAGAGAGAGAGGTCCCTAGTCCTTTTGGTTTTCAGATCTTCTCTTGAGACAGGATCTCACTATGTTGCTCAGGTTAGTCTCAAATTTGCGATCCTCCAGTCTCTGTCTCCTAAGTAGCTGAGACTGCAGGTCACATTCCCAGTGTTTATCTACTTTTTTTTGGTCTTTTTGACACAGGGTCTCGCTATGCAGTTCAGGCTGGTCTTGAGTTCCCTTTTGTAGCCCAGGCTGGTCTTGAACTCACACTGATCCTCCTGCCTCAGCCTTCCAAGTGCTGGGATTACAGGCATTGCCACCATGCCCAGCTAAAGATAGATGTATACAATTTTTTTTTTTTTTTTTTTTTGCTAAACTAAGGATTGAACTCAGGCCCTTGCGCTTGCCAGGCAAGCGCTTATTCTACTGAGCTAGCTCCCCAGCTCTGTTGTACTTTTAAGTCCTGTTGTCCTTTGCTGCTAGGTAGTCTGCTGCCCTTTGCTTTTGCTTCCCAAATGTTTCCCTCTCTAGAAGGACAAACCCCACCACCATCATCTTTTTCTTCAAGAGTCATAGGTTGGGAAGATAGAGGTCAAATCTCTAACGTGACTTGGCTGATGGAACCCAGCAAGGTAGAGGTTTAAGGACCTGGCCTTTGGTTCAATTTGTGTCAGCTATTTTTGGCACTTAAAATCCTTTTTCACTTCCAGATTTGGTGTTGCATTCCACAAATTGGAGGTTGACAGAGCCTAACTTCCAGTTAATTGAGCTGTAACTAAGGTGCCTTTATGTAGCAAATGAACTCTTCAGTTCCCCCCTTTCTGCTTAGTTAGTTCTCTTTTTATCTCTTTGTAACCATTTGCAGTGATGTCAGATACTGGTTTATCCTCACCACTGACCCCCACACAGTGACATAAATTAAGACAGAAACTGTAACTTTTGACAGAGATTTCTTGTACTCCCCTTTTAAAGGATTTAGGATCCTTGAGTTTCTTCTTCCCCTCCACTGCACTGGGTCCTTGCCAGCATGTGAGGGGCTTGTAGGCACCATGTTGACTATTGCAACCTTGGCTCAGGTATAATTATTTGGGTACCTTGTTTAAGAGGTAATAGATAACTACATGAAGTGTGTGGTATAGGGCTTAAAATCTGGACATTTTACCACTTAAGCTTGAGGTGTTGCATAACTCCTGGGCTTCAGTTTCCTCATTTGGAAGCTTCACTTTCTTATCTGGAAGATAAGAATAGTACCTTCTTGCAAGGAGTTAATGTCATAATGCATATAAAGCACTTAGCATAGACCCTGGCACAGAGGAAATGCCCATTAAGTGGAAGGTGACCAAATAGCTAGAGAAACTAGTCTTGAAAGATAGTAAAGTAAGGGGAGGAGAATCTAGATTCCTTGGAACCAATGGGGATGGCAGGAATTGTGAAAGGATGGCAGAGGGTTAGGTACTGAATAGAGTGTGTTCTGGATCATGGGATGGATTTTTTTTTTTTTTTTTCTCCAGAAATGGAGATTGAACTCAGGCCCTTGTGCTTGCCAGGCAAGTGCTTATTCTACTGAGCTAGCTCTTCAACCCTCGAGATGGATTTTGAATTATCCAGTGAAGGCAATCTGGGATCTCACTGGGCTAAACTAGGTTTGGCATATAAAGGGGGAGCTGAGGTGTCTAACATATTCACCAGGAATCCCAGGTAAGGCTGAAACTCTGAGCTTAGCATCAAGAAACTCTTCCTGGCCTTCTTCCCGGACAGCCTTGTTGCTCTCTAACACAGATTTCCATTTAAGTACCCATGAAGTGACCCCAGGGAATGGATTAAAGGTAGTTACACATAAGCTTGGTGTGGTGGTATATACCTGTAATCTCAGCACTAGGAGGCTGAGGCAGGAGGATTATAGTAAGTTTGAGATCAGCCTGGATTACAGAGTAAGGTAAAAACTGTAAAAAACTGCAAAGTGAGATCAAGGACAGCCTGAACTGAGAACCTGTCTCAAAAAAAAAAAGGAAAGAAAGAAAAAAGACAGCTACATATCTCATGATAGCTTTCTCTTGAAAACTAGGCTATTTCTCCTTTCTGTGAACCTTGGCTGGTCTTTGATGAAGAGTACAGCACCAGGGGAATGGTGCAAGTATCAAGCCTACCTTTGAGAGGACTCAGTTTCTATCTTTCTCTCTTGTAACCCTGCGCTGACATCTAAGAAGTGCAATCTTTCTGCTAGAGAAACACTTATAAAGACCCCAGGATTACTAAAAGCCCAGCCTTTCTGTGGTCACAGACCAGGTGCAGACATGTTGGCAAAGCCATCTTGGACTGTCATGCCCAGCCAAGCCACAGGCTGAATCCCACTGGGAAATTCCAGCCAGTGCCACATGGAGCAGAAGACTCATCCAGCTGAGCCTAATCCAAATTCCTGACCTACAAAGTCATGAAATCTAATAAACTGGTTCTTGTTTTAGGCAGTTAAATTCAGAGATCGCTTATTATAAAGCTGCAATAGAGAACCTTTTAGAGCTCTCAATGATAACAAACAGCTGACTGCGGCACACATGCCACAGGTTTGCCACTACTGTGGGCAGAACGAAATAAAATTTATTACAATATTTTGGGTGAGTACAGGGAAACTTCAGGGGTAAAGAGCCCCATCATAATTTCTAGCAAAATAGTCTTAGATGTAATTGTGGACAAAAGAAATTTAGTCAATAACATGAATGCCACAGATAAAAGGCCCACAGTTCAAATGAATGAGGAAGAGCAACTGATTAAAGCTTATTCATGCAAGATCAGACTGTGCTATTTGAATTATTTCATGTGAATATGAAAAAATGTAAGGGGACATTTGGGAAGGGATGCCCACCCCACCAATCCTGTTGAATTTTGTAAGAAAAAGAGAGGAGGGACCTATGACCAAGGAGCTGGACAAATGACTAAAATTTGGTTCCACACCTTGGCAAATTTGCCTAGAATCAGCTCTGTTTTCCTTTAACTGCACCTTGGAGGGGCAGATTTTTATCTATATCTATATATCTATAGATAGATATCTATTTATTTATGTTATGGCTTTTACACAGTGATGTTTCCTTTACCCATGGTTTGGAGGACAGAGCACATTTAAGTGAGGCCGCTCTTGCAGTTAGTTCTCTAGAGCCCTGGTTCCTAGCAGTCCAACCCGGTGGTTACCTTCCAGTGCTCTAGGAAGGAGCAGGCATGTTTCACTACCTTGACAAAGATGGAAACTGAGCACAGAGAAGTGGGTTTGCAGAGAGCTGAGAGTTGAGAAAGAGGCAGTCTGATGTGGTGGGGAGAATTTCCAAGGGGTCAGGTGTTTGGCCTCAGGCATTTGCAAGTTAGGAACAGGCTTCAGCTTCCTCTAAGTGGGTGGGGAAAGGCAGGAAGCCGTGAGTCAACAAGGTCTGAGTTCAATAAGATAATTCTGCATCACCGTGGAGGAGAGATGGAGTTGAGAAGGGGCATGTTGGAAAGGTCACTTAGAGGAGGAGATAGGCGTGAGAAGGGAAGGAGACGTGAGGGAAAATATTACGGGAGCAAATATTTTGTGCAAACTTCCAGATGCTGAGACAAGCAATTTTCATGTTCATGATGTGATAAGAAAATTGCCCAAGATACAGAAGAGGTGCTGGTGGAGGAAACAGGAGAGAAAGTGTTAGGAAAGTGGAGGAAAGGAAAGGATTATTAGTCACCAAGGTGGCTTGTCCTTCAGGCTGTTTTCTTCTCTGAATCTTAGACTATTCCTCAACTATGGACTGGCTTGTCCCTGACCTGAAGAGTGAGTCTCTAGTATTGACCACTACTATCCATATTTCCAGCCCCCATCAGGATGTCCTGTTTCAGCAAAGATTGCAACAGCACTCAGGGCATCCATAATGTGTGGAATGTTGTCTCTGTGCCAGGCACTGTATGCAGCTCTTTACACCAGGAGGGAGGCTGCACTTCGTGGATGAACAATCCATGCAACTGAGGCAGAGCTGGGTGCAGGTTGAGAGAGATATGGGAACTTACTCCATGAATCTGTTATCATTCAGGGTAGCAGAGTTGGTGGAAATAGCCCAGGTGACTGGACACCAGGCTGTTGTCTCACTTACATCAGCAGGGCCTTTAGGTTTATGGAAAGGACCTCGTGTAGGACCTGCTGTATAATTTGTCAAGCTCTGTGCAAAATCAAAAAAAATTTTTTTCCATTTATTTTTTTTTTTTGTACAGGGTCTTGCTATGTAGCTTGAACTCATAGTGTTCCTCCTGTCTCAGCCTCCCCAGCCCTGGGTTGCAGGCATTAAAGGCATGTGCCACCACACCTGGCACAGTGGGCCCAGTTTCTGGGGCTGGCACAGCATGTGGTACTGAAAATTGAACTCAGGATTGAACCTGGATCCTTTGCTTGTCAGGCAGGTGCTATCTCTCCAGTCCTCTTCTTTTTTGAGACTAGGTGTCACTATGCAGTTCAGGCTGGCCTTGAGCTCACTTTGTAGCCCAGGCTGGTCTTGGACTTGCAATGATCGTCTCCTGCTTCAACCTCTCAAGGTGAGTTCTTATTTAAAAAATTATTAAGGACTTCAATATGGTGACAGTGAGTGCAAGCCTGAGTGTGGGTCCTTGGATAGAAGTGGGGCTTCGTCTTGTGGGCCACTGCAGAGACACGGGAGGATCAGGCACAGTGGGCTTCCAGTGTTGTCAGCAACTCCCTGTATTCCCTCCCTGTTCTACTTCTGCCTCCTCCCACAGCACCCTCATCTAGGGAGGATGAGGAGGGACAGAAAGCCAAGGAGTTGGCACTGCCAGTGTGGAAGGCAGTGGGAGGCTGACCTCTGGCTGATCCATCCTTAAAGGACTTATAGCTCCAGGAAGCCCAGGAAGAAGCTGCCTTCTGGTGAAATCTGCACTGAAGATCGAGCACCATATGGAAAAGACAGGCATCCACATAGTAAGAGAGAAACATAATGAATAATCTGAGGTCTCCTGGCTCATCAGCGCCTTTTATATCTCTATTAATGAGCATGTACTACGTGCTGGCCCTTTGCCACTTCGTGAGGGGAGGGGGCAAAATAAATAAGGGGAAAGTTAAGGTTCTTACCCTGAAGGAATTTTACACTCTCATTGGGAATATAAGATTTCTAAATTTAATTAGCAGACAAAGCCAAATAATATGTAATTGTGCTGTCAATTAAATATGACGAGAGGTCAAAAGAGATGCCATCAGTGTCATTTGATCTGCTGGCAGGAGGAGGAAGAGCTGGCGTTGAGTTGAGGGTGGCAGCTCACAGGGCTTCAGAAGGAGTTGGTCCTTCTGGGGGGACAGTGAATGGGGGATGGGACCTGGAGAAGGGGAGGGGCAGTTCAGGTGTGGTGTGCTGAGGGGGTGGGAGTTTTGACAGTGCAAGAAGCTTGATGACCACGTGAACCTGGGAGGTGAAAAACTGAGCTGAACCTGGGAGGTGGTGGCAGTAGAGGACTCTGGTCTCTGAAAATTCAAGTCTGAATCTGGCTCTCAAGGGAGTGAGCTGCCTGGATATGTATCTCTCCTTTCTCTCAGCCACCAGCTACGGTGCTACCCACAGGGCCCCAACCCTCAGGCCTTCCTTAGCCTTTCTGGGCTTTGATTTCCTCATATTGAAGCAACCACCTTTCAGGCTATAGCTGGAATGAAGTAAACTGAAATCAACATGGAAAAGCCATGCGGAGTAGTTCTCAAAAAGGTATCTATTATTACAAAAGCTTTGCAGTGTCATGGGTAAGTAGGATCAGGTTAGGAAACACTGTCTGGCCTCAACTCCTAGCTCTAATCCCCATTAGCTGGGCCAGTTTTGGCAATTTATTTCATTTCCTTGAGCTTCAGTTTCTTCATCTGAAAATAGGAATGACAATGTTACTTCACTTGTAAGGGGTATTGCAAGGGTTAAATGACGTAACACATGTAAAATACTTAGGAGAGGGCTTGGTAGATAATGAGAGCTAATAAATACTTATAATGATAGTAACACGTGTAAAATACTTAGGAGAGGGCTTGGTAGATAATGAGAGCTAATAAATACTTATAATGATAGCAAATCCTCCCAAACCCCACATGGTTTTTATCATTCCCATGTTGTTAAGGACACAAAGGCTCAGAGGTAGGGAACTGGGTCCAGGCCACCCAGCTGTACCCAGAGACCAGAGCTCCATTCCTTCCGTGAGGACAGATAGGAGCAGTGCGCCTGCACTCAGCCCTGAGTAAAGTCCACTGCGCTCCTCCTGTAGCCCTGTGCCCCCACTGCAGTGCTCTTATAGTCTGACTGGTGCTCTGGTGACTTCCTACAGGGCAAGGCTGCTGCCCCTGGCATCACCCAGTGCCTGGAAGCCCAGGAAAGTTGGTGACTTGACAGTGAGATGACAGGGGTCAGAGCTCAGCAAGGACAGGGCCTGCTGTGAGCCCCCAGCAGGGGCTGTCTATCTGGGTACCACAGACAGAACTGGGGTCTCAAGCCTGGTGACCAGAGAGTGGTGGTACTGGGGGCAGAGAGTGGAGGGGGGCAATAGGAGAAGGGGAATGGAAAGGTGAGGATCAGGCAGTTTTGATGGAGACATGAGGCCATTTCATGAGGACGCTGTACTGTGAAAATCCACTCCACAGTGGCATCCAACTCTCTCTTGTGACCTGACAGCCAGGTCTCTGTCCTGGACTTGCTCCTAATGGGAGAGACCTGGACACACCCAGCACCTGAGTGTTCAGAACACTTGCCCAGCTATCCAGCAATGACCCTGGAGGTGAGGGCAGGAACCCAGGGTGAGTGGCATTTGGAGGGGTGGGGTGAGGAGAACTTCCTGAAGGAGGTGAGGAAGCCTGGCTTTGGCCAGGAGGGAGTGGTTCAGCTGTGAAGGAGGCACAGAGTAGGCTGAGGACTGCTTCCTGTGGGAAGATGAGACTGCCCTGGGCTGGAAGCCTGGCTCAGTCCCCTCCTCCTGGTGAGAGCACAGGAGAAAGAGCCTCTCACAACTGCTGTGAGGGCCCGCAGTGAGGTCTCTAGGGCAGTGGGGGATGAGAAGAACTACAGTAATGCACTGGTGCTCCACAACTCCCTGCTGGCCTCTCTACCTAGAAGGGGGAGTCTTTGCTTTTGATCCTATGGACGTCCTTCACTCCACCCTCATTTCTCCATTTCTCCCTTCCCACTCCATCAGGCTGTGAAGAGAAGGAAATCATGGCTGCCCATTGTGAGGGGTGATGGACTCAGCCACCTCTTCCCTCACCTCAGCTGGTCATGATCCCTTCCCGCTGGGCTGCAGGGCCACCATGCTGCCTCTGTCCAGCGGATACGTATCTCTCCTTTCTCTCAGCCACCAGCTACGGTGCCACCCACAGTGCCCCAGCCCTCAGTCTCACTGAGCTGGCCCACAGAGATAAAGACAGACTTCAGAAGAAAGAGAAGGTGACGAGACCACCCCATCCCCCCTGGGGGGGTGTCTTCCTGCTCCCCACCTTATTCCCTGGGATCCCCAGGCACTTCTAACCACCCAGTGGTGCCTCTGAAGGATGCCACAGCCCAGACTTTTCCCTGAGTGTCCCCCAGCCCTACCCTGCCTTTAGCCCTGTTGCCTTTAGGAGGCCCCAGCTGCCTGCTCTGGCCTGATCTGAGTGGCCCAGAGTCCCTGGGGACAGGGCAGCTCAACTCCTGGGGTTTCCCCAGCCTCCGCCACCAGGAAGTCTGACCAGGACAAGAAAAGCCTTATTCTTGGCCAGTGTCCAGGTAGGAAGCAGACCAAAGTTCAGGGAGGAGCCTCTTGGCTGGGCCAGCCAGGACTCCCACTGATCTCTGTTCCTCAGGACCTGGGGCTTGGGACTCTGCACTGGACGAGTAAGGTCACACTCACAGGAGCACAGGGAAGGGTTGGGATGCACAGCTGTGAGGTACAGACCCTAGGCTGGTCCTCTACCTATGTACCCAGTCCTGGCTCTTGCTGCCCCTGAGCACAGTAGTGGCCCAGGACAGTAGCACCCCCTGATTATGCTCTCCTGAGTAGGGCCCACGTCCAGGCCATAGCACCCCCCTGACTGTACTCTCCTGAGTAGGGCCCAAGTCCAGGCTATGTGAGATGGGTGCATAGCACTTTCCCCCAGGGCCGAGGAGGGGACTCAGCAGCTCTACCCTCTCAACTTCATGGGCTTCCCAGTGGGGGCCTAGAACATAGCAGGTTTGTGGGCATGGTCCACACGGAATCCCATCCTGGGCATTCAAGGGGCAGGAAGGAGCATTTCCAGAGGCCTTGAACCAACTGTTTCCCTATCCCTGAGGTGGTTGCTATTTAAAGGGATACCCCTGTGAATGGGGCTGTGGAGGAACATGTCCTTCATCAGTACCCCTATCCTGGTAATGATTCCACAGTCACCATGGGTTCCTCTGTCAACCTGAGTCTCTGCCCTGCCTTTCCTGGGTGGCCCAGCTCCCTGGCTCCAAATGAGCCCCTGGGGAACCTCTAGAGCAAACAACAAGGAAAGAGCAAGGGCCACCCCCAGGGAGGATGAGCAGGCAACCCTGGTGACTGCACATATTGCATGGGGCCACCAGCCAGGCCTTCACTTTCCTATGCCGTACCCTCCTGTACTTCAAAACCCAGGCAAGGGACCCTGAAGAAACGCCTTTATGGGGTGGGCTCTCCCACCTCCTACTCTAGGCACTGAGAAAGAGACACCCAGATAAAGAGTGTAGGAGTTGGTAGGAGGTGGACCTTGTGTGCACATTCAGAGTGTGTGCAGCGCAGAACCCAGAGCCAGAAATGTGGAAGGAAGCTCTATGTGGTGTCTGCGCCCTCTGGTGGAGAGTCCTTCAATGGCACGCTCAGGAGCTAGACCTCGGGCCCAATTGTGGTCACCTGAACTTTCTTTTCAGGACACTGGGTGGGAGGTGGTGAAAGTGTTGGTAGAGCAGATGGTGTAGAAGGAGATGGTGGAGGTGGTGGCACAGGTGGTAGAGGTGGTGGTGGTGGAGGAGGTGGAGATGGGGTTGGTGGAGGAGGTAGAAGAAGCAGGGGAGGAGAGCG
>PVKN010001325.1:31113-53804 GCA_004027915.1 Capromys pilorides | reverse complement strand
AGAGGAGAGGAGAGGAGAGGAGAGGAGAGGAGAGGAGAGGAGAGGAGAGAAGATGCAGGGACCAGTTGGAAAATAAAAAGGGGCCAATTCCCTCTTATTAAGCCTGTTATTAGGCTGCGAATCAAATTAAACCACAGGGCTTTCCACTTACAGAGTGCTATTTTAAGGCTTATTAGACTATATTAGGATTGGCATACATTTCCACTGACATAATATCGGCCTTTAATTGGATTTAAAGGAGAGGAGGCTGCATTCAGCTGGAATAGAGCCCCTGCGAGGAGAAACTTGGTATTCTCCTCACAGCTTTCCCACTTCCTTTGCTGGCGGCCATCCGAGGGGCCAAGCGGGCCTGTAACCCATTCAGACGCAAAACACAGCTGTTTTCCTCCCCCTCCCCCTCCCCCTACCCCTACCCCTACCCCTCCCCCCCTCCTCCTCCTCCTCTTCCTCCTCTTCCTCCTCCTCCTCCTCCTCCTTTGATAAACTGCCCAGAGCAGGCTCCTCTATCACATGCATGTGCCCATATCTGCTTGGCATACTTCCAGGTCTCTGTAGCCCCAATAGCTGCTCGGGTGTGGGTGTCCACCCAGGCTGGGTAGCAAACCTCAAGCTAAACCTCACCTCTCATGACTCCAGGCAACTGTGAGCTCAGATGCTGGGCCAGCGATGGAGTAGGGACTTAGAGTAGGAAAGGTGGTGGACCTTGATCTCTGAATCTCTTCCCATCTCCTGCCTGGTCAATGCTGGAGAGGTCCACAGAGACAGGTGGGAGGTTCTGAATAGGGCAGAAGTATGGGGGAAGGTTCACACTGGAGAGGCAGAGGAGTGCAGAGAGGTGAGCAGGTAGCAGGGCTAGGGCCCCAGAGGCGGGGCTCTACTGCCTTGCCTGATTTTATCCCCAGCGCACAGGCAGAGAGGGCAGTGGCCCAATCCGTGGCACCTGCAGCCAGAAGGACCCGAGTGTGAATCGCCCTCCGCCACACTCCAGCTGTGTGCTGCACCACTCAGAGCCGCCTCTTCCTTCTCTGTAAAACGAGAACCATTTTCCTCCCAGGCAGGACTGTTCTGATCAATAATTGGGAGAATACAGGTAAAGGGATGAGTGACAGCCAGACAGACTTCTTGCCTCTGCCTCTTTCCGCTACTTTACAAATTTCAAATAATTTTACTAAAAGGCATCAGAACAGCGACAGACGTCACCAATCAAGTACGTTACAAAATAATGTTGGGATGAGAAATATCTTGGTACAGAAACAAGTATGTATGAAATATCACTTCCCAAAATATTGCTCAAACATGAAAAAAAAATCCCCAATTCCTTAAGATTTCCCACTAATATATGTGAACATCGCCTGCTTCCGCTTGCCAAGATGCTTCTTGGCTATACTTTGATCTCTTCAATTTCCACACTTGTTTTTAGCTCCTCTGCCAGAGCCATGTGCTTGTTTATTTTTACTACATTTTTATGACGTTTCTGCTATACCAATAAGTTTTGCATTATTAGTTTTATCAAATAACAGAATGTCTGGTTGGCTGGCTGAGATTTATTGGCCTGGTTTTTATGGCTCCAGCCCAGAACACTTTTTGTGATTACTTTCTAAGTTGTTCTTAGATCCCTTCTTAAGTACATGCTTATGCTTTTATTAAATCGCATCTAAAGGCTAATTGTTACGGTCTAAACTTAGTGTGGTGCCAATTGCTGTAATCTTATCATTATTACTTAATCACAAGTTTGCTTAGTTGGCTCTACACAACATACGGATGTCAGAAAACTTGCTTGTAAATCTAATATTTACTAACTGAATCTTGTTTTATATCCAGTAGGAAGTTTTTCCCCCTGATACATATTATCACACCTTAAAACACCTCTCTGGCAAGTTTAGTTTATGTGGGATATTGAATTTCTCAAAACCAGAGGAAAAGCCATTACATAAAACAAGGAAAACCAGACAAACATGATCTCATTCCTGCAATTTGTAGCTTCCGCCACTGTCCTTATTTGACTTAATAAGTCTGTGAACGGCTTTGCTATCTTTGAAAGGCATGAACGGCCCCCATTTATAGCGGGGAGAAACTGAGGCAGCAGTCCAGGAATCACGTGCCCAGCAGTGAGGTACCAGCTGTCCTGCTCCCTGCAGGAACAGGCGTCAGAGCCTGGTATTAACCACGTCTGTTGTACTTCTGGAGGGATCTGCTCTTTTCAAGTCAGATCTGTTTCCCTCATGGAGCCTGGGCCCAAGGGTATTTCTCTCTCCCCCACCCTGAACACATGTCCTCAATGCTCACTGACCCCCAGAGAGTTCCACATCAGTAAGAGTTGGACCTCCTGGAATGCTCCCCCAAGGGGACATCAAAGCAGCAACTGTCCTGGTGGGTTTGGATTAATGGCGTCTGGATCATTACAGACTAAGTTATGAATGTCTGTGAGCCTGGGGCACTGACAGTGTGTGTGTGTGTGTGTGTGTGTATGTGTGTGTGTGTGTGTACTAAGCCCATGTATATGAGGAGATTTCAATCAGAAATGAGCTCATATCCTCAAATACACGTCATTTCTAACTCTGGGTACTCACAATTTAGGCAAGAGAAAGTTATTATTATTATTATAATTCAAAATTGGGCTCTCAGGTCTTTTTAGGGTTCAGTTATCTAGAATCTTATGTCCCCATGTCTACTGCTATTGTGCTATAGCCCTTCTTTTTCCATCAGGGCATTGAACATTGCTGTAGCAGAGGGTGGTAGGATGGAGCTTTGAATAAAAATAACTTGTTGTCCTGATGCAGCACCATTGTCTTCAGCGCCGTTTAGCACTAACATCGCAGGCTCCTGGAGTAGAGGCAGGCTGTGTGGAGAACGGTCTCCTAGACGTCTACACCCATATGTGTGTGTCCTACTGTACCCCTGCTCTGCAGATGGTTGTCAGCAATCTGGGCAAAGAAAGCCCTTGGAGAGGGATTTTTTTTCTTCAAAAAAGAGAATGTCCCAGCTCCTCCTTTTGCTTAGCAACCAACACACAGATGCAGCAAAGGCTGAGAATGAGACAAGTGGTCTTGAGTCCCACAAAGGGCCTCAGGAAGGAAACTTGCTGACAGCCCCAGGAAAAGTGGAGGAGTTGTGTGAGGCCCTTTTCAGCACCTGCAGGGTTGTAGAGATTTCAAAGGTGACTGGTGTGACATCAGGCCAATGAACACGTTCCTCTACTGGATCAGTGTGGGAGGATCCAGGCAGCTCCCCTTCTGGATGACCCTTCCTTCTGGGAAGCCTTGGTGGCAAGAGCAAGACCAGCCACTCCCTCTTTGGAAGCAAAAGAGCCAGAGTCCTGCCTCCCCGCCCCTGTTCTTTGGGTCTTGAGGTAATGAAGGTAGTCTTGCTCCTGAGCCTTTGCAGCTCCAGCAGGTGACGCCCAGGGGAGGGGTGGCTAGAAGCTGTGCAGGCCAAAGAGAAGGGCACTCTGTCAGCACTCCTAGGGCCTCATTCCTGTGCTTAGTCCTGCTAAGCTCTTCCCGCTGTCTTTGGAGCCCTAATGTCCTTCCTTATAAATTCTCTTTCTGATTAGTATAATCTAATCTGTCTTTCCATTCACTGCAACTGAAACATCCTAACTGATGGATATCTGAGACAGCTGAAGTCAGATTACATTAGAAAGGCTAGAAACTGGGCATGGGGATACACACCTATAATCTCAGTGCTGGGGAGGCTGAGACAGGAGGATCACTATGAGTTCGAGCTGCATAGTGAAACCCTATACCAAATAAATGAATAAATAAATAAACAAACAAACAAACAAAAGATTTTTTAACAAGGTGAACCCCACTGACTGTGGACTGGACACACACCCATCACCATCTTCTCATCTACCAAACATGTGGACACAAGAGCTTGCTCTGTGCTCAGCAAGTATCTCTTCCATTCTGTTAGTGTTCATCTAACTTGGCCCTGGCCTGGGTCCAAGGGTCACAGCCACAAATAAGACAAAACCCACTTCTTGTGGAGTTTATGTCATGGTGATGAGAGAGATAAGCAATCCCAGTAAGGGAAATAAAAGGTGGTGCCTAGACCTAGGAAGAGAGAAGGGTGGGGGAATGAAGAGGGAAGCGAAGATCCCAAGAGGTCAGGAGCAAAATGTGATTTTAGAAGGACAAGTGTCTTAGTCTAATTTTTATTGCTATAGCAGAATATCACAGACTAGGACATTTGTAAAGCAAAGAAGGTTTATTGTTCACATATTGGGAGGTTAGGAAGTCTAGTATGGAAGGACTGCATCTGATGAGGGCCCTTTGCTGAAGGACACATCCCTCTTGTCTTGGGAAGAGGAAGAAGAGACATGGGAGGGGAAAGGAAAGAATAAGATGACATACTTGTATGACAAAATCACTGATGATAACTCATTTCCCATGACAGTGTTAACCCATTCCTGAAGCCAGAGCCCTTATGTAGAAAGACCCCCTGTTGCTGCTTGGTAGAGTAGGAGACTGATAGCACAGCACTACCTGGTAGCTCTCTTTGAACTTGCACTAATGGGACTGGGATGGCCAGTTGTCACAAGAACTGCTTCAGAAAGGAAAACACTTTACTAGTAGTGACTAGGGATATTAGGAGGCAACTCTTCTCAGAAGCCCTGACCAACAGGTAAAAAACAAGGGCTCCATTTTCCTCCCCAGCTGAGCCTCCCAGCGGGCCTGATTTTCTACCCTGGTACTCAAACATGAGAGCCAGAAGCTCAGATGTGGCTGTTTGTGTAAATGGTGAAGTTGGATTTATAGCAATTTAATCAACAGCATTAATAGTGTCACCTAAGCTTAATGATGCCAATTATAACCATGGTAAACATCGCCGCACAGCTTATAAACAGTGATATTAAAGATGAACTTGCTGCATTCGGTCAAAGCTGTTGTTTGGAAACAATAGGGGAAGAATTCTTGTTTCCAATATCCTTGTGTTATTGCTCCTACTGGAACAAAGAGTCTCACAACAAGAGCATGCCCTCAGCGGGGAAGCAGTCCTGGGACTCTCTTGATCACATAAATTTCTCTGGTCATTTCCCAAGGACAGATCTAAGTCTGCCGGAAGACTCGGGCAGGAGTGCCGTGAAAGTACTCGGCCTAGAACCAGGGCACAGCTGGGTCTAACTCTGGCCCAGGCAATGCCACTTGCACAGCCTACCCATGTTTCAGGGCATCCAAGGGAAAGAGAAAGAGACTTGTAAAGGTCAGAGAGAGAACTTAGCAAGACTCACTACCTCACAAAAAGGGGAAGCAAAATTCAATAAGAACTGTTTGTATTGGTGTGGGTCCCTCTTAAGAATGAAAGGAAACAAGCATCCTCCTCCAAGGAAGAGAACCAAAGATTTCCCAGGAGGGAGTAACATTAGAAAGCAAGGCAGATAGTGAAGGGTTCCTGAAGAAAGCTATGAAACCACTCAACTCTGAAAGGCTTCAGCAGCAGCAGCTCTACTTATGTACATGTCATCCTGCTTATGAGAGGGGTGTCCTGCCAAGAATGGCGACCAGCTAAAGTCTCTTGCAGGGACAAGTAGAGTCAAACTATTTTTCTGTCCAGAAATACCACCATCTAAGAATGACAGAAGTTCTAGGAATGACCTATCCCGCGGCAGCCCTGGGGTCAGCTGATCCTCTTTGTGGACCACATAGGGTAGCCAGAAATGGCTGTAGGTGAGCCAGCACTGCTCAGCCGACACGCTGTCCATGTGCCATCCATGGTACACCCATCACATCCTTCTCATCTGTAGCACATGTCCTAGCAATGGCTTCTTTCACCTTCTCCTGGTGGCAGGAGTGTGTGACTCATGGAGCAGGCATGTGTCCAGGGTACTAGCCAAATTGGAGCATCAATTTACAAGCTCTTGGTACATAGTGCACTCTGGGGTTCTGCAATAGCTTGGTGCTTGTCTATGCCCAGTTTTGAATCTCAAAAGCCCAAGATAGCAAATACCTGCATGTCAGTGTGCAGTCTCTCATGCCTGGTTACCATGAAGATGGAATCAGGCAGAGCCTCCCTCATTCTATCTCAGGCATGCATGTGGAGAGTTCAGAACTTTGCTCAAGAAGAATTAAGGGGTGAACCTCTCCCTCCCATTCCAATTATAGAAAGCTTGCCAGTCTTCTCATCTACAATTCAACCCCTCCTTTCAGTCTAACACCCTCTATGATACATTCTCTTCAGGGGCGTTCACTGAAGTGTTTGGAAATTGCATTGTGTGTTTCTGTGGCTTTCCATGTATGCCCAGGGGTCTTAGAACTCTGCAGGCAACTCTAATAAACAACAGGGCTGGGGCTCAGTCTAAGTTAAAGTGAAGGGTTTTGTTAAGCCAAAGTCAGAGAATGAAGTTACAGACAATGCATGCTATCCAACAAGAGGCTGCAGGATGTGGAGCTGCCCACTGAGGAGGATGGACAGCAATTTGGTCTTCCCCAGCTGCTGCGTCTTGGTGCAGATGAGGGTGTGTGAGCAGGATTCAAATTCTACTGTCACCCCTACTTTGTTTTATTAAAAGTCATTCTGTAGCTATATCTATGTGGCAATCATCACCTAGAAGGGAATTGGGTTTATTTAATTTTCCAGATATTTTGAAGTATACCAATTCTTTCCTTCCCTTGTGCTTGTGATTCCACCTCAGTGTGTGTCATCTGTGAGAGTATCAGTGACTTGAGATTTTCTCCTGAAAAGGAGGGAAGTCAGTCTCTCCCTCCTATGGATAACCTTTCTATTAACAGGCGATGCTGAAGTGCTGAACACACATTCTTAGAGAGAAACAAAACTTTAAGAGATAGTTACTAGTATATCTAGCTGGCAGCAGGGTCTCTAAAGATAGTAACAATTGTCCAAGTAGCTTGGAGGAGTGTCTTGGTGAAAAAGAGAAAGCTGAGTAAGTATTCAAATTCTCAAAAGTAGTTAGCCATGCAGAATCTTTGAGTATGGTGCTTTTGGGGTCCAGGCCATTGTTTACTCAGTTAATTTCTTAATGCACAAGTTCATTACATGAACATTAACTTGATATCTACTTATGAGAAGAAGGCTGGTAGGTGCTGGGAATCAAAGGATCAAAGTAAGCTTTTAAAAAAACTTTGACAAATAAGTATTTAATTATAGTTGAGAAGGAAAGGTGAAAGGAGCGTGGCCCCGTGTTAGCAGACATGCTCTCATCAGCATGTTTGGGTGGTTGGGCTTCCTCCAGGACACAGTACAGCCAAGAGACTCATGGGAAACAGAAGAGGTTCTACAAGGCAGGTCTGAGAGATCAGGGGCTTGCAGAACACATATGGGCTTTGACTGTATTATGAAAAGCAGTAAGAATACACCGGGGGGTTCAGGAAAATCACCAGAATTGGAAGACTTGGGGTCTAGACCCCAATAAGCTGGCTCCTTGAGAACATTTAACTGCCCTGGACTCAGTTTTCAGTTCTGTAAAAAGATCATTCAAATAAAGTCACAGTTAGAGCTGGAAAAGACAAACAGGTGTAAAACCCAGCCCACTCCTATTTGAGGAGGAAAAAAATCAAAGCCTCTAATACCTGTTCTGGCTGCTTCATTTGATTGTGGCAAGGATAAAAAGAAAGGTACATAAAATACAGTTGGTAAAATAAAAGATGTTATTATTATTGTTACTACTATTCCTAAAGTGTGATAGACCTATGTGTGTCAAGATCCTTAAGAATTCAGATGAGGGACACAGAAATGCATTGTCACTTGCTTGCGTCTATAATGTGCATGTGTATGCATCTATATCTTTATCTCATTAAAGAAAGAGAAAAGAGATGTGGAAGAGTGCCATTCTGTGGCATTGTTTACATGGAGGGGGCAATCCTGGAAAATGCTTTATCCCCTTGGGAGCAGTGACCTAATCAAGACATATAATTGCCTGCCTTATCTAAATGAATACATCATTTGAGAAACTGTAATGGGCCTCCGTGTGGTTTCAATTGCTAGATAGTTCTCAATTGCTATTGAGTTCTCATTTGCCATGGAGTTCAGCTGCTGAAGGGTAATTATAATGTTTAACAAATATATTCCCTTTAGGGACCTGATGTGGAAGACGTGACATCCCTTTTCTCATCCTGCCATACTAACACAGCTACATACTGCAGAAGCGCGGGCACTGTTCTTCCTAAGCCTAACTTCTGCCAGGTCAGCACTTAGAATCATGGATTCAGACCAGGAGGGATAGCAAGGTCGGGACCTCCAGAGGCACCTGTCCCTGCTAGAGCACCCAGGGTCCCTCAGGAAATTCTTAGGGCTTCAAGAAGAAATATGGTCTGTTACTCTGAAGACCTCTCTCTCTCTCTCTCTCTCTCTCTCTCTCTCTCTCTCTCTCTCTCTCTCTCTCTCTCTCCCCCCCTTCTCATCTCCTCTGTCTCCTCTCTCTCCTCCCTCCCTGTTTTTGTCCTTTCCTTCTCACACCAAACAACTTGAGAAGATAGACCAAAGACTCTCTCAGGTACTCTTCAGGTGTACAAGGCTAGCAAAAAACAAAGGTCCTGCTCTGTCCTTTCTGTTGCAGGCATGTTAGAAATATATACCAGATCTAGCAGTGGTCTTAGTGTTGAATAATACTTCTTCCAAATAAATTTTTTTAAGGTAAAAATGACAGATTTGGAAGAAAAGCCCCCAAATCCTATATAGGGTCACTGCACTGTGCCCAATGCCCCCGCGCATCCTGGCACAGAGGCTACAGAGGCCACAGTGGGTGTTATCCTCAGTTTGGGGCTGGTTGCAGCAGTAGGCTCAGTCACAGGCTTGTCATTGTCTGGCTCATCCCACTCCTGCACCCAAGCTGGCCGGCTCAGCACACCCAGCTTAGTGACAGGTGGCTGTATTTCATCCTTGGCGTCTGTTTCTGGCCCCACCCCTTTACAGTTTCTCCTTAAACACTTGCAAAGTTAATTTTAAATGAAACAAAGAGGTGAGTAAGGCTTGTTCCCTTCTTTCCAGGTACCTAACTCTTTCAAGATGCTGGCCTGCTTTCAGTGGTTCCTCCATGCCATCCTCTTCCCCACGGCCCATCTAAGCATGGACTGTTGTTTACTCTAGATATGACCTCATGGGATCTAATCCTGCAAAAAACTGAGAGAAGCTGGAAAAAGAAAGCTCCCAGTGGCCCTCAGGCAGAGATGATAGTCCTGGAGGCCATTCAGGAGGCCAGCTCACTGGGGGAGCCCAGTGTTTCCAAAGAAGCCCTTGGCCCTCGGTGCCTGGGGTGAACACTCACTGCTCTGAGAAAGGGACCCACCTGTGTCGCGGCTGCAGGCACCACACAAGCTCATAAAAAGTGATGGATTGATTGATTTCTTTATTGGGCCTTTTATTTATTGTGCTCGGCGTGATGGATGAATTTAGTAAAGAAGGAAGGAGTGCACGGACAATCGAGTTTGGAGAGCGGCCTGTCAGCTGCAGAGTGGCTGAGCCAGCATCCAGTTATTAGCTCAGAAAATAAAATTTCTCTCCTGCCCGCACTTTCTCCTTTGTTGGAAAGATACTTTCTCCCACCCACACTAATAAAAAACAATAATAAAAATGGCAAGCGAGGAAGAAGGAGGAGGGCTCAAACAGGAAGAGTGAAGCCAGGAATTTGTTTAACTGAATCATTTCTGGGCCTCCTTGAACACTCTGATTAAAGCCATGGGACCTCAGTCAAAGCCACTGAAAGGAAATAAAAAGATGTCTGAGAATAATTTCGTCTGCTGGAATTTTCCCTCCTGTGTTCTATTATGTTGGGGGAAGGGTGTGTGAAGAGAAAAAAAAGTTCTCTTTGGTCCTCCTTTGATCTTTAAAAGAAAAGAAGAATATAAAAAAAGAAGAAGAGAAGTTGACACCAAACTCGTTCTCTTTCTTCCTTTTGCTGGCATCAATAACTGGATCTGAAGAGAGGTATGAACAGGTAACGGACAAAAATATATCAGTGACACACAAAGTGGAGAACGGAGCAAGGGGCTCGGGGCCTTCAGCCCAGGGCTGGGGCTGGGGCTGGTTCCCAGCTCTGCTCCCCAGATGCTGTGAAGGAAGCAGCCTTGCTCTCCCAAGCCCTTCCGCCCTACTGTCTCTGCACACCTTGCTGCAGACCGTGGGCTGGGATCCCCAAAACTGTGAGCCACATGAAAGCTTTTCTGTAAGCTGTGGGTGTCAGGTATTTTGTCCAACAAAAAGAAAACTGACTCATACATATGCTATCTCTTTTTACCATAGTGATAAATATCTCAGTTATCAAATATAACAAACAAAAGTCATAAAAATTGACCACTTTGGCCATTTTAAGTGTACAGTTGAGCGTCATTAAGTACATTTTACATTGCTGCATAATCACCACTATTGTCAACTCATCCCATTTAGAACTTCCAAAACTGCAAATCTGCACCCATTAAGCACTAACTCCTCATTCTCCCCATACTTTGGCCACTAGAACTCTCCCCCTGTTTTCTGACTAAGAGTTTGGCCATTCTTAATACCTCCTATAGGCAGGAATATGGTAATTGTCTTTTTGTGACTAGCTTATTTCACTGGGCTGTTGTCAAGGTCAATTCATGTTGTAGCGCATGCCGAAGTTTCTTTCTGAGGGCTGAGTACTATTGCGCTGTATGGATATAGTATATTTTATTTATAGACTCATTCATCAATGGATGCTTGGGTGGCTTCCACCTCAACAAATGCTGCTATGAACTCAGGTGTACGAGTATCTATTTATGTTCCTTTTTTTAATTTTTCTGGAGTGACCCAAAAGGTCAGGGAGATAGCTCAGTGGTTAAGCTTCTGGTGGGCAAGTGCAAGGTTACAACTTTGATCCCTGGTACCACAAAAAAGAAAAAGAAAGAAAGAAAAGGAAAAGTACTCAGTCATATGATAATCGTTTGTTTAGTTTTTTGAGAACCCACCACACTGCCATCATCTCTTTTAAATTTTCAATAAGTAAGCTTGTTTGGAAAACTTCACGAAGGAGTTGAAGGGTACCCATGAGATAAAGGTTGAAGACATTTCAAACAGCTATTGTCACCCCTTCCCATTTCTAGAACATGGTCTCGCAAGCCAGCTTGACCTGGGCCTGGCCAGGACTGTGGAGTGAGCTCCCCTCCCGAGCTGCTGCCCAGGCTGTGGCTGCCAAGTCTCCTTGCTCTGGCAGAGCACCAGGTTCGGAGGAGCAACAGCTTGAGCTCATCCACTTTCTCACTCGCCTGGTGTGTGGAGAGTGTGCGGTCCCTGGGCTGCAACCAGCATTCTGGTGGGAAAGAGCATTCTTGCTCATCAAATGCAGCATTGCCTTTGGCAGGGGGATGGCTCAGAAGTTGCCCCTGGAATGCATATCCATCTGTGGGAAGGGTGGGATGTGGAGGAGGGAGTGGTGGAGGAGGATGGGCAGAGCTGGTGGGGGGAAGCCATTAACATTTTGGTTGTGACACATTTATGTTCAGACCTTGTCATGTGCAGCTAATGATAGGATATTCTGATAGAGACTCAGCTTTCAGATAATGGGCCAAAAAGAAACAAATGCATCGCCCTTCTTTGTTCCACACAGGCCTGGCAGCTGGTGGGATCAGGGCTGGCCTGCCAGTGTACAAAACTTGGAGTCATTGTCCTTCAGAGATGGGGCAGTGGATTAATGCCAGCTCTGAGCCATGAAGTGCCTGAGCTGCCTGAATGCCTCCCAGCCCAGGGCACCACTGGCATCTGGGAGTGGCAACCAGCTTAAAGGATCCTTTCCCTGATAAGCTGTCCAGAAGGTGTTAACAAGGCTACACAGGGTAAAATTAACCCTTCGGGTTCCTGTTCATCTCAGAGGAGGTGCTCTCCCCTCTCTTTCCAAAGGATGTACTACCCTAATCCCCTCTGAAGTCTGTCCATCTTCATGAATGGGCCTCTGCCAGTGCTCCCAGGAGCTGGGGCATATCAGAGATGGCAACTGCTTACCACAGACTGAAGATTTAGGGAACAAACTAGACTTTCTTGTGTGGCTCACTTAACTGCTCCATGAGAGAGCATACTATTGTATGAGATGAATAACACATGCCCTGGAATATTGGTCTCTTGGGTAGAGTGGGGAAGATATCCCTCTAAAGGTTTCCAAGACTGCCAGGGATACAGCTCAGAGTGGCCTAAGCACCTGTGTGGCAAGTGCAAGGTCCTGAGTTTGACTCCAGTACCATAATAAATAAATAAATAAATAAATAAATAAATAAATAAATAAATAAATTTTCCAGGCCCTGACCCTATTCTTTCTGATGACTCTTCATAGGATTGGCGTGTAGTATAGGAAGACAGTGAGTGTGGAAACAATGGAAATCAGAATGCTGGGTTCCAGACTCTTCTACCTTGATGAGGGGGCTCAGCTTTGTTGTCTCTAGAACAAAGGGCTGCAGAGACCTTGTTGAATGCCTTGCTGTGATCCTGGAACCCTGGCCAATGGCTAAGAAGCCAGAAGAAGGAAGGAGGGCTATTTACATGAGGCAGAGGGTAGGGTAGAATCTGCATCCAAGCCTCCTGATATCCAGGCCACAGAGAAGGAGGATAGGGTCTGCTACAAAGAAATATCTCCTCTGCTAAGAGCTTGTAGATAGAAGCCCATATCTCAGTGTAAATGTTGAAACCCAATTCCTTTGGGAACTTTCAAAATGGAGGTAGCAAAGTTAGTTGACCCTGCCCTTTCCTTGCATGTTTCTAGCTCAAGGAGGCAGGCTTCTTCATCCTCAGACTTCTCTTCTTTCCAAGCACTTAGGAAGGAAACAGTACAATGAATTAGAAGTCATGAACCTGACTTCAATGTGAGCAACTACTGGAAGCTCCACATGGAGAGAGAGTGGGAGAAACCTACAGGCCAGCAATGCAGAGAAAGGGCTAAATCATGCTTTAGCACACGTATCAGCCACAGCCATGAAAGATATCTGAGAAAAAAGGGTCTCAGTTGGTTTTTCTCCATATACCAGGCCAGGAGTCTGCCTTTCAAGGCAATAGAAGGCCTTCTAAATTTCCTACCTTCTAAGATTTTTCTTATCTTACAAAAAGAGAAAGAGCTAGGGAAGAGGATATAGCTCAGTGGCACCATACAAGGTCCTGAGTTCGATTCCCAGTAACAACACAAATTAAAAAAAAATAAAGAAAAAACTGAACAAAACATATTTCTGTCTTTGGCTAACCTCAAGGTAGGGGCTCTCCAGGAAATGAAGAGTAGCTATCCAGGAAGGAGATGGATGGCTGATGTCCCTGCAAAGAATTCCAGCAAGGGTCCATTTATAATTCACCTTGGAAAAAATTAACTGGCAGGATAATAGAGCACTGCAGATGGGATATGATGGTGAGAGTGTTAATAAGCCAAGAAAGAGATATCTACAGTTATGCTGAAATGAAGCCCTTGCGAAGTACAGGGCTCTTGTAGGTACAGAAGCCATTAGCCATGGGGGCTCTGCTTAAGGAAGGGAGCGGCGAAGCAGGGCAGCAGTGGGCCAGCTGCAGGCACACAGACACCCCTTGGCCTGGGACCAGAGATGGCCCAGGTGAGCTGGCAGCCTCTGGGGTATCACTTCAAGGAATTTATGAAAGGCCATTGCACGTTGCCTTCTCCAGTGGGACAGTGAGGAGAGCCATGTCCCCTGAAGAAAGAGATATAACATGGCATGGTGGCAGGGAGGGAGGAGACACAGAAGGCTGCGCCCTGGAGCCTGGGAGGAAAAGGACAAGCCAGAAAGGAAGGCCAGAGTGGTGAGGATGGCAGTTTGCAAGGATAGGAGAGGAGGGACAAAGTCAACAAAGAAAAGTGGAGGGAAAAGGAATGGTGGGGCTGAAGAAAACCCAGTGATTGGTCTGCAGGAACATGAATGGTGACTTCATGTCCTTCCAGGTGAAGGACATATCTGGCAGAGTCGGGTGACTACATAGCAGAAGCTGTGTCCGTGGAGAGTTCACTGGGTCCATGGGGAGAAGAGGGAGGTTCAAGGAGGGGCATTTGAGGTACAGGGAAAGGTACAGGGAAAGCTACAGAGCTAGGCCTTTCCCCGACCTGACCTGAGACTCCCCTGCCCCCAGCCTTGCAGCACAGGGGCTTACTAGGTAACACAATGGAGCAGCCAGGCCACGGAATACTCCAGACCACAACACCCCCCACACCCCCACCCCCGTGAGGAGTGAAGCTGTGGTCAGTACACAGGCCTGCTCCTGGCCCAAGCCTGGCCTTTCTGCTGTGACATTTTAATGTTCAGCTGGCCGAGAGCAGAGATCCCAGAAGCAGTGGAACAGAGGTTTTCTGTGACAGCACAGGAAACACACAGGCCACACAGAGCAGTAGGCAAGAGAGAAGGCTGGCCTGGGAATGGCTGAGCCATACCAGGGTTGTAAGAGGGCTGGTGTGGCCTTTGTGTGGAGAAAGCACAAAGGCCAATGCCAGGCAGCAGAAGCGGGCGTGTTTCAGTATTCCAGTTAGTTGTTCTTGGAGTGTGTGTGTGTGTATGTGTGTGTGTGTGTGTATTTAGCGCAGGGTTTATAGGGTTTTACTACACAGATCGAGCTCATAGTGATCCTCCTTTTTTCAGCCTCTTAAGTGCTGGGATTACAGGTATGACACCACACCCAGTCTCATTTGCCATCTCAGTGTGTCCTGGGGGTGGGAACTACATGGCATGCTGGGGATCGAAACCTGGTCCCAGGGCCTGCCTAAGCAGGTGCTTTAGTACACTGAGCTATCTGGCTGGCCCTTATGTTCTTTTTTTTTTTTAAGTTAACACGTAAACGCTCTTTGATCAGTGATTAAGATCTGAGAGGGAAGTAAAGCAAGAAGGAGACAGGACAGGGGTGGAGAGAGTGGCAGGGCAGAGGGGACAGGGAAAGCAGGCAAGTAGCTGTGTGCACACAGGCCTGCCTTCCCTGTTCCTGGCCTTCCCACTGGCGGGGCATCAACCTCTCAGGCATGCAAAGGGGCAGCTGTCTGAGTCTGAGCCCAACTTCAGGGCTCCCCTCCATGGCCCAGGGAAGAGCAAGAGGAGTCAGGGTCCTGCTCACTTCTGCAGGCCTGCCCCTTCTCTGACTGACACATGAGCAGAGCACCTGAGACACAGGTGGCATTCACCGTTCCTGGCTGTAGACACCTGGCTGCCTGGGCACTACTCCTGCCCAATGGAGTCCATGGCTAAAAACTGACAAGCGCATGCCCACAGAGCACCAGGTCCTCTGGAGGACAGGCAGATCAGCCCTCCACGAAGTCACCAGAGGGAAATTGGCAGTTGCCACCTGGGAGGGAGGCACCAGGTGACAGTGGAGCAGTGGCCGTGGGAAGCCACGTCTGGCGCTTCGGTGCCTGCCTTCAGGCCACCGAGCACTCTGCAAAGGCTCTTGCCCTCAGCACCGACCACCTGCTGATCTGCAAGCCAGCTCGTTCCTGCCTGAGTTCAGATTGCTCTGTTTCTTCATCCTCAGCTGCCCACCTCATTAGGCTTATCCCTTGGAGCTGCCCCGCCTCCGAAGTCCGGCTGCTAGGAGCTCAGCCCCTCCAGTGCCTTAACAAGAGAAGCGCCCTTGTGCTCTGCCAGTCCACCATGACAGCTCCTTTTAACTTCTCTCTTCCCCTCGGGCAAAATCAGCAGCAGAGACAGCACCAAGCCCAGTGGCCTAAGCCCCTTCTTTGATTCTCAGGCCCCAGGAGCCACCCAGGCGCCAGAAACCTGCTAAGAAGCATCACGAGCCCCCTTGCCGGTATCAGAAGCGCTTCCTTCTCAGCAAACTGACAGGACGTTGCTTCCCATGGAGAAGAAAGTGGGCGGAGGACTCCCAAACCCGGGTAGAACAGAGCTGTGGTCCATGGCTCTTGTTTCACAACCACCAAGGAGCCGTCCACAGGGGAGCAGGCTAAAGCCACAGGGCCACATGGGAAGAATGGGCAAGCTCCCATGGGTACATAGATGCCCCAAAGAGAAAGGCATCTCACATCTGTGTTGACAGAGAAAAGCATCTTGTCAAAGCGGCAGTCAAAAGCAAGCACCTTCCACCCCCCTCTCTTCCCTTCATTCTTTCTCCATTTACAATTTTGTTTCTATTGGTTTTTTTCTATTCTTTTTTAAAAATCCCTATTCCTTTCCTTCCCTCTTTCATCCTCTTTTTTGTTCCCCTTCCCATTTGAACATTTTCTTCCTACTTGCCAATATCTATCCCCTCTCTCCCCTGTGAGGAATATGACCACATGCATGTCAAAAGTGCATCCATAAAATTAACTTAAAAAATAAACAAGAGACATTTTTTAAAGGCAGGCACTTCAATGTCTGTCCTGAAAACATTCCTTTTAGCAAGCTCACCAAAGAAAAGCAATTTCGGTGGCCACCTGTGAGAGAAATGGTTCCAGTACATAGTCTGTCTCAGGGTCCCCTGGAAACGGGAATAAGCAGGTGCTACATAGTGTGGTGTTGGGCACATGAGAGTCGGCTCTCTAACAGCAAAACCCAAGCACTTAAGGTTGAAGGGCAAGCATGACCTGAGTATTCCGACCCGGTTGGGTGGAGAGTGTAGAAAATCCATCCTTCCCCGGTGTTGCCCTGATGGGTGATTCCCTGTTCTCACAGACACTACCCTGGCCTAATGCTCCAGGGCTGAAGAAAGCTGTCAGCTTGGGAGGGAGTCACTTGGTGGGCGGAGACACAGGCCTCCAAAGTGAGAGTCAGTGTCATCTTTTAGATCAGATGTGGCCTCCCAAGTGACATAGTAATGCTCTCCTAGGCTTGCAAATAAAATCAATTTGTCTTAAAAATTCTACATTTGATTAACAAAACTCACTCTCTCTTTAGCTGTGGGTTCTGCATCCATAGGCCACACCAACCACAAGTGAATCATATTTGGGAATAATTGCATTTGTATTTAATATGTGCAGCTTTTTGCCATCATTCCCTGAACAATGCAATGTAACTATTTACAAACTACTTGTATTAGATTAAACATTTTACACAATTAACAGATGATTTAAAGTACAGAAGGTTAAGTATAGATTATTTCCAAATAGTATTGCATTTTAAAGAATGGACTAGAGTACCCACATATTTTGGTATCCACAGGGTTCCTGGAATGAATCTTTTACAGATACCAAGAATGATTATATTTAGTGGTGCCAACTGTCCTGAATTCTGAGTGTGTGGTTTGCCTGTTTTCATTTCTCTCATGTCACAGCATATGAGAAAACACAAATACATTCTTAGGTGCAAGGAATTCACCTAGAAAAGCCATGAGCAAATGCTTTGCTTGGGTCCTGATGAGTCACCTCTCCCATCCCTTCTGCACCTTTTGCTGCAGCTCTAGATGTTGTTGGTTGTGACTGAGCCAGGACATCCTCTGCACTTAGGCAAAGCTCTACTCTTCAAAATGCAGCTAGGCTGGCTTCTGAATACTCAAGCTGTGTACAGTCACAGATACAGACAGACCTCATATTAGGAACGTTCATAAATGCACACACATCACAGAAGTAGCTTGTGTGTTTGCCCAGCACGGTCAGAGTTGTGCTGCTGTGTGCTTACTGCACAGTGCAGTGGTTACCAGCTGGAGAAGGGAAGGTAGCAGGGACTGGTGAGACTGAAGGATCCTCAGCACCAGGACGTGGAAGGCATGATGGGATTTCACTCGCACCTGGTGTTGAGAACACAGGTTTTTTTGATGGATCCAATCCTGCCTACCCACTTAACAAAATGATCCAGTGTGTCTGGGCAGGAGCTCTTTTTTACCCATCATAAACAACTCTACCTTCCCTTGCTCCCTAGCTAGTAACTCTTCTTGTCAGCTCACTGCACATCCCTGGGTTCCAGTTGTTGTGTTGTGCCATCTCTTTAGGTAACTGTAACTATAAAAGTCTATGCACAGTTGTACTCTACTGTTCACCAGTTTAAGGTAACCATAAAAGCAAAAATCATTTACTCACAGTATTTTTGTGTGTGGCTTTTTTTTAATGCTTCACATTGTATATTTGTGTCAAAGGTAGAGAAGACTCACTGTGCTGTACTTGTGAACAAACCTGATTTAAGAACATTCTCCTGGAACAAAACTTGTGGGGAAGTCTAGGACTTACTGTGCATGAGCTTTCCCAGGGGTTGAGAATTGACTTTTAAACTTAGGGGTTCCATCAAGGATGCTCAGTGCCCACAGCAGCTGTGACAGCTGGTGCACAGTTCATATGGGCACTGTGTCACTGTGGCCACCTGTGGACTCAGCAGGCAGAGCCAAGGCAGAGCTGCAAGGAAATGGAAAGAGTGGAAAAAAATCTCAGAAGAGAGGGTGGGAGGGGGAGGGCATGACCCAGGTGAAGATTAGCTTGCAAGAGTGCATGATGCTGATTCTGGAGTAGAGAAGGGCGAGGAGTAAACAGGAAACTTGGGTTGATTTCTTCAATTCCATGGTGTATATACAGAGGGTGCAGAGATGAGGGAAGGACAGATCAGAGGCATCAGGGTGGGCGAGGAAAAAATGGACCAAAATGGGCTCTAGGAGCCCCTCTCAGATGGCTGTGGGATCCTCAGAGAGTGTAGCCCCACCACCTTCATTATTTTTTCAGACTTTAGAGCCCTCCAGGTTCCCTGTGCCTCCTTTGTCTTGAATCACTTCTGGAGGGCTTTGCACTGAGGATGTTGGCATTTTTCAGGTGGGAGAGTTCCTCGGGGCAAGCTTTGCTGGGGCGGAGGCTCAGTCAAAACACTGAAGTTCCCAGAGCCTCATGGCTGAAACCAAAGTCAGTGAGCCTGGCAGAGAGAAGACCACCCAGGAGGAGGCCCCACTTTGGGGTGGGGGCAGGGTGATGATGATGCTTGTCACAGCAGTCCTTGGCAGGAAGGAATCAAAGAGAAAGCACAGGGACAGGAGCTCCCTCGTCTCAGCCCACAGTGCAGCCTCTCTGATCTGCTTCCCTTGCCACAGGCCCACAGAGTCTGAGACATTCCCAGGCACTGAAGAGTAGACAGGTAAAATCTGAGCGAGAAGGTACATTCAACTGGATGTGAGAACCTGCTATCACACCTTCCGGTGCCAAGGGACACAATCTTTTGATTATCTGTCACCACTGTGTCTAATCATGTCTGGGCATTGTGTTCTGATGGACACTTGTATTATTCTTGTAGCAGCCTAGGTCTTACCTCTCATCACTCAACTACTCATCACCCAGCTCCCCACTGCCATGCTCATGGTGACTGAGTGTGATTTGCACAAGAGAATGCTTTGACAAACACAACCTGTGATGTACCACATGGCACCGTGCTAGGGCTTCAGGGCTCTAAGCAGAACCACAGCACCTGCCCGCAGAGCTTATATGTTCCACCCAAGAGCAGCAGAAATGAAGGGCTACAGCCTGGTGGGAGATGATAACTTTAAGCATCTGTGTTAGGAGTTAGTTTTCCGTTTCCAGATCAAACTGCCTAACAATCTGCACTGCCACACTGAGCACACCCAGGATGTGTTCTGTGCCCTCTTTACCCCAGCACTTTTTCCATCACTGAAGGTGCCTCTGGACACGTGGGCATTTCTTTTTCCTGCAGACTTGGTCCTCTGAAGGACCAAGAAGCTGATGGAAGAACCTCGTCCCAGTGATGGCCACTCAGTTAGAGCTAGAAGCTTCAGGTAGGAGCAGAAGTTTCTACCCCATCAGGGTGCTTCTCTGCACCCCCACGCTCACAGGGCAGGAGCTCCTTTCCACTCCAGAAGCCTGCAGAATGAGTTATAAAGAGAATGGCTCTCATATATTCAAGTCCTAAAGAATGTCTGGCGGAGAGCGGTGGCCACTGGATAAATACCACATGTGTGGAATCCAGGCTCCATCACAGACCCATAGTGTGATGTTGTACAACTTCTAGAAGCTTCAACTTTCTCACTCAAGTGTGAGGAAAGACGCGAAAACGAAAGAAGATACCCTGTGCTTGTGGGCTCAGCAGAGGGCATAGCATAGAGACCCTAGGGAGCGCTATGGAAGCTCACACTTTTGAAGCATCTACTAGCAAAACACTGTGATACAGTGATATAATGTTAACATTTATTTAATGCTTATTTTATGCCAGGCACTCTTCTAAGGGCCTAATATCTATTATTCCTACTAGATTTCAAAATATTATATGGTTAATAAATATTGTTATTCCCACTCTGCATGGGCAGTAGTGCTACGTACTGTGGGTGGACAAGACATGGTGTGGTCATGCAGGAGAAGGAACGAGAAGACCCACAGAGCAGGTGAGACCAGTCCTGACTTTCAATGTGTGTCAGAATGAACTTTATAGCCAAAGTTCCCTTCTTCCCCATAGACACCAGAGATTCTAGGAACGCTGCCTGCAGATGACCCAGTGCTTAGCCCAGAGCAGGCTTGCAAGGTTCTCCCCAAGGGTTACGAAATCCAAAGGGAGGCAAAGGAAGAGAGAGAGAGCATGTAGGCTCAGCACCTCTCACGTTGCTGCTAGGGCTAGGTCAGGCTTCCAGCCCTAGATTTACCTATGAAGTTGGGAGGCCACAAGGTGGCCAGAGGGGCGGTTGGGTTGGGAATACCTGACCATTGGAATCTCCTGATGCTGGAGACTCAGATCCACATGTTTTTTCTAGCTTGTCTTATTTTCCTTCGGAAATTCCGATAACATCACTACTCCGAAGCTCAGGCACATTTTGAAATCACTGTTTGAACATTAGGACACGCACACACACACACACACACACACACACACACTCCAAACCACAGGGCCTTCCTGGGAAGGGAGCTGCTGGAGAATTTGGCTACCGCTTTGTTGTTGCCGTTGTTGTTGTTTAAGCCAAATAAAGATGCACTTATGAAAATGGAATGATGTAGAAATGGAAACAAAAAGAATCTGATAAAATAGGAAACTTTCATCCAAGATAAGGAATAAATATGGCTCTTATTAGGCTTTCTGTTCTTCTGGGGAGGTCCCCTGGCTTTAATAAAATCTCATTTTCCCTTTAAATTCTCCCACATGCTAGGCAGCCAGGGCTTAATGGGGACACAAGAGATGACTTCAACCTGAGGCTCAGGTGGCGAGGGGGGCTCCAGCCCACAGCTGGGACTGATTTCAGTGCTGCCATCCAGCAACCCAGAGTGCCACACATCAGAGAATAATCTCAAGACGTCTAATGCTGACCTTTGCCAAACCAAGATGGCAGCTTGGCTCCTATTTATTCCCACATTAAGGGTGAAGCCTATCCTGGCTGTGGACCCAAGGATTATGTGATGAGTTTCAACGTGTGATTTATTAGGGGGCATCTGCATGAAAGCATACATGGCTTCAATCCATGGCTGACTCCTTAAGGTTCCCATTAGCACCGGGCAATTGTGTTCATTACGAGCTGCTGGAATTGATGAATTCATCTCTCCTGTCACATGCAATTCTATCTGGGGGTCTTACTTTCAGTTCTGAAGGGCTGATCCTCTGTGCCTTAATACCATGAGACAAGTGTCTTAACAAAACAAGCTGGATGTCAAAGGGAGCTATTGGGAGATGCCAAGCCTGAGCCAGCCATGACTGGAGGGAAGATGAGGGTGAGAAGCTCATAATTAGAAGTTACTGGTGGGCATCAGAATGCATCCATCAGAAACCTTCAAAGATAAACACATCAGAGACCCAGTGGGTGATGGGAACTGGTGATGGCTCTTTTCTCACTATGGCCAAGGGATCACCCCTTGCTAAATCCTTAAACTCTAACCATCACTTTCTCTCTCTCTCTCTCTCTCTCTCTCTCTCTCTCTCTCTCTCTCATACATCTCTATGATGTATTTGGTACATGGTCTCACTACATAGATTGGACTTGTAATCCTCCTGTTTTCATCCTCCCAAGCACTGGGATTATAGGAACATGCCACCACACCCAGTATCAGTCACCATCTCAGTCACCATCTCAGTGTGCCCTGGGATTGGGACCAGCACAGCACACTAGGATTGAACCCTGGTCCCTGTGCCTGCCTAAGCAGGCACTTTAGTCCACTGAACTATCTGGCCAGATCTTAACTTCTACTTCTACCAAACCCATGCTTCATAGATTTTGCCCCCATGACAAATAGAAATGCCTTGATTACAGATCTGTGTGGAAACTCTGACAACAACAGAGAGCATGCGTATAATTTTTTACCTACTAATTTTATTATCAAGGTTAATAGACAATCTGAAATCCACCAAAATGTTTCAGCTTTTTGCAGGGGGAAAATGATATCAGGTGAGTGATGGGTGATAGGAATAATTCTAGCAACATTCCCTGCTCTGGGACAAGCTCTTTGCCCTTTTCATGGTGTCAGAGAATGATACTGATTGGTGATGTGGTCAAGCATGTGTGGGAAAGGACCAAGAAAGGCAAGGTTGTCTCTCTGCCTGACCCATTCCCATTCTGGATATCACAAGATCTCTGATGGTGACATCTCCAACCAATTTGTGTTCTCTATTCTAAATCAGAGGCCAGGGCAGGAACTTGGTGGGAAGGTACTTGGTACAGAATCTAGTAAGAACTTTAAAAGCCTGAGCCAAGAGGACTTCGAGTATGAGCTCAACCTAAGGAGAAGGAGGAAGAGGAAGAAGAGGAGGAGGAGGAGGAGAAGGAGAAGAAGAAGAAGGAGGAGGAGGAGGAGGAGAAGGAGGAGAAGGAGAAGGAGAAGGAGGAGGAGAAGAAGGAGGAGGAGGAGGAGAAGGAGAAGAAGGAGGAGGAGGAGGAGAAGGAGGAGGAGGAGAAGGAGAAGGAGAAGGAGAAGAAGGAGGAGGAGGAGGAGG
>PVKN010001325.1:0-31013 GCA_004027915.1 Capromys pilorides | reverse complement strand
GGGATGACTTGGTCCTCTTAGGAAGAAAGGGAAAAGAGGGGACAGACCAGAGAAGGCCTCTTGCAGGAAGTGGCACTTGATTTAAGGAACAGCTCCTAGCACAGGTACAAGAGGATGAGAAATCTGTTGTGGACAGCGAAGGCATCCTGTTCAGTCAGGGGTGGGAACAGCATGACTCAAGAATTTCTAGAGGGAGGGACAAAGTGACAGAGACCCTGCAAGGAATTTAGAAAGGACAGCAGTAAAGGGAGGGAAAAGGAGCAGGAACTGTCCTTCCTTCCAGCCCAGGGGATCCCTTGATAGAAAGGCAGCAGCAGGGTTGAATTCCAGTTCCAGAGGCCTGACCACAGAAACGTGCCGCACCTCCCCAAGCTGCAGCATCCTCAGTGTAGGCTTGGCACAGCCACACCTGCAGCGCCTGCCCTCCAGTGCTGCTGTGAGAATCAAATTTAGACAACATTTTAAAAGCGTGGCTGCTCTGGAGCCTGTTGAGAGCAGCGGACATGTGAAGAGCAACGTCCACCAGCATCAGGGACATCGGCGTGGGCTTTGGGGCTGAACCGAGCTCTGAGCTAAGGGGACCTGATCCTTGCTTCACGAATCACACAGGGCCAGCCAAAGGCACGGGAGTTTTGCTGTGCTCCGCAAGGCAGCAACGCGCAGAAATAAGCCCCTGTGCCCGCTGCTTCCCCACTGAGCCGCCACTGCTCTTCATTTCCACTCCACTCGGCTCTCTCCAATACCAGCTACACAGAGTGCTGAAGAGCCTTCAAACTCAGAAAGGAAGAACAGTGACGTGAAGCAAGAAAAAAAACATTGCCACTGTGAAACTTCTGCTACGGGAAGTGATTAGCTTCGAGATACCCTTGTCCCAGTGTCTCAGAAGGCTGACCACTCACCATGAAGATAAGAAAGAACCCGTCCGATCCCAGTCTCCATCCTGCAGGGAGCCGGTGCCATCGCCTTTGATTCCAACCAGCCTACCCATGACTTTGGTCTGGGATTGGAATCAGAAGAAATCGTCCCTTTAGCCGATCTGGTCTTACTGCGGGCCTCCGTGTACTTCTCTGTGTCCCTCTAGGCCCACCTTGGAGAGGCAGGGTTAATTACCTGCCTGCTTGCGGGTGGGAAGGCTGAACCCTGCCTTTGGCAATGTTCGCTTATGGAAACGTCTGGCTAGCACTGCTTTCTTCATCAAACATGAATGCTGTGAAAACTCCCCAGTTTCATGAATTCTGTACAAAACAAAACACGGGAAAAAAACTGTACTATATTCTCTAGATGTCTCAGTAGTCTCTTACTGGGACCCAATTTGAAAAAACTCGAAAATAAATAAGCCCTCTCCTCTTCCTACTCAAATTGATTCGAATGATTTCGATACTAAAGATCATTTTTCTAAGCCCAGTGCCCTTTGCCTCCTTTTCATACACTCTCACAAGATGGCACAGACAAAACGTGCCTTTTGATGAGCCTGGAGCTTTCCCACACACAGCCTTCTTCAAGCTCTAAAGGAAACTAGAAAGGGGAAGAAAAAAAAAAAAAGAAAAAAGAAAGCAAAGAGAGAGCTGCAGGGCTCACTTCCCCTGACAGGGAAGACGACTAAGGAGTGCAACTCTACTTCTTCCCATCCCTGTGGTCCCCACACGCAGCAGAGGGGTGCAGCACCTCACCTCCACAGTACCCCATGGCATTGGCAGAGGAAGATTTTCCCTTCCCATTCAGGGCCTCAGAGACACACTTTGATTTTCTCCTGCCCTTGGTGCCCACCAGCACTAAAGCAGCACCAGTAGTTTTCTATTTGAAAACCCACTCTTTCTCAGGGCCATCTATAAATAGGAACTGTGGCTAGCAGTGCCAACAGGTGCGCAGGAGGCCTTGGGCTGCGGGGAGACAGTCAGGTGGCTAGGAAAGCTGTTCTCCAAAATACAACCTTGGCCTAGAGAAAAGAGAAGGCAAACACACTTAAACCTTAGAAAGGTCCCCTGGGTGGACCAGGCTTCAGTGTGAGGGAGGCCTGTGGGGGCTTTGTGTGTAATTTATCTGCTTTGCTAACATAGTGCTATTCCTTGAATACTGAGAGACAGGGAAAGAACAGTACCCGGGGGCCTCTGACCCCTACCTCACCATCACAAGCACCCGGTGGAGCCATCTACCATGTTCCCCAGTTATCTTGTTTCTGACAGAAATTCTTAAGCTATTCCCAGGAGTCCTGGTGGCACCTGGAAATGAGCACTAATTGTTATGGCTCACTGTCTCACATGCGTGTGCTCCTGTGCCAAAGGCCACAGGTTCTGATGCCAGGAAAATGGCTATTGTTCCCACCTGAGAGCTGGAAATGTGCCTTAGCACAAGGAGGAAGAGTGTTTAACTCAGAGTCCTAGCTTCTTACCAGCCCTGGCATGAGGCTGGCACCTGCCGTGTTCTGAGTGACCATTTCTTCAGTTATTGGTTAATGCTAACCTCCCTGACAAGAAACTATCCCTGGAGATCACAGCATTCAGGGAGAAGGCATGTGACACACTATCTCTCAGGCTTTTCCTACCCCTCTATGAGAGTGTATTTCTGGAGGCTCTACGCATGCTAGACTATAGGATCAGTATTCAGACACTCCCAGTTCCCCCCAAAGTACCAGACACTCCAGTAAATTTCCTGGGTAGCAGCCAAAGCAAATATTAAGTTGGACTAGTTGGTTCATTTCTCTGGATCTCAGATCTTTCATGTATAACATGAAGTTAAGGAAAAATGGTGAAAATGATCTACATTATTTAAAAAATTCCTTCCCTCTCTTTCAAGCACTGAAATTTGGAATTCCACCCAAGAGTACATCACTAGTTATCACACAGTCTACTTGAAACAAAGATGGAAGCCTCCACAGCTCTGATACATACACTGGCTCTCTCATCTCAGAGTTCTAAAGTTCTTGTTTATAACTGATGTTTGTACCAATGGATACCAAAGTTCACCCTAATTGGAGATGTTCAGATAGAGGCAGGGTAGACCCTTGTCTGGGTCTTTGTGAGGGGAAGGGTGGGTGGATATGGTGGACAAGCACGTGAGTGTACAAAGGATCATTCAGCCAGACAGCATGGCATGTGGGTCCCTGTGATACAAGAGAACTGGGACGAGGTTGACACATCTGGCTTTTCCAAAACTCCTAAAGGGGAGGAAGAAATGGAGGCAGCATGCAGAGCCTTACCTAGGAAGCGCTCCTTTCTTCCCAGCATCAGTAGCTCTGTCTTCTGTGCCCCACTAACTATAGGTATACCACTGTAGACACCCTCACACACTGATCTGTAGTCTTCTGCACACCCCTCACTCCCAGACTATTCCAAAACAAGGCTATGCATCCACTCCTAGATACAGACCCAGCAACCACCACAGAATCAAAAGTATGGTCAGCATCAGTCTTTTTCTTAAAGAGCAAAATCAGGAATAAAGAAACAAGCTTTTCCAAGGTCACAAGCCACCAGCAACAAAGCCAGTTAGTACTGAGTGTTCCTGGCTAGAGCTCTTCAGATAGCCTGCAACAATGAAAACAATGAAAGATAATATGCAAGTGCTTACCCTCCTTAGTCTATGAGAGATCTCTAAATTTCAAGACCACTGGGACAGGGGCCAGTTATTTAATTCTTGCTTGACCTATACTACTGGAAGACACAATCTTAGACCCAAACACAACCCTCTGCCCTCACTGTCCCACACTCCAAGACAGGGCTTACATGTAGTCTTGCAGAGCTAACTTGCTTACAGCTTGAGAAATGGTTGGGAGTTGCTGAAACAGGCCCCAGATGGGATTCCAGAAGTAGAAGCAGCCCCTCCCCTTGGGGCTTCTGGGAACTCCAGATAACTTTTTTAATGAACCAAAATACCAAAGAAATAACCCTCCTGACAGTTGTTATCCATCGTCCAACTCCCCGCAGAGAGCAGCCTGTGGAATTTGCAGCCTTGTGGTCATGTGTGAAAGGCAGCACCAGGCACCAGTGGTGATAACGAGGGAGATGTATTTATCCAACACTCTTTCCCCAGAGAGCTTATTTTTCTTACACTGCAATATCGTGGCCCTATTGGCACAACCAGCCTGGCCCTGGCACAGATGGGCTGAATCAGAGAACCTGTTCAGAGTTGGGCTTCAAGTATAAAAGGTTGCTGGCCTCAAAGACTGTCATTCCCCTGACCTCATGTAACCTGCCCACATTCCAGGAACCCAGGAAATAGACAGCACACTTCTGCTGCGAGGTGCAAAAGGAAGCGAGGGCAGATTTAAAATACCAGAAGAGGCTGTGGGAATGAGCACCGGCGGCCTTGGCCACAACCATTGGGAGATGCTATACGGCAGTGGTTTCTAACCTTAGTAAACATTAACATCACCTGGGGGACTTGTGTGAGCTGATGGCTGGTCCTCAACCCCAGACACACACACACCTCAATAAGTTTGTGTTAGGGACAGGTCAGGATCTCAGGTCATGCTGATGTCCCTGGCCCATGAGCCACACCTTAGAGGAAAATGGCCTTGATTGAACTCCTGTGAACTAAAAAAATTACCAGGAATAACTTCCCACTGCCAAGGTTAAAGATGGGGCAGGACATAAGGTTACTGAGGACAACTGCAGAAAACTGGGCTGAAGACTTCTATTTCCAGCTGGATCTAAATCTAGTCTACTTAGCAGCAAGGTAATTTCATTTACCATAGGTTGTATCTATAATCACTTTTAATACAAGATATGAAAACAGCTCTTGTGTTTTAAGCACTATGCTGGGTATTCTACTCAGAGCAGGACCTGCCCATCAAAGGTTACTTTGCCTTGTTCCTTGTCAGTGATGAAATAGAAGCTCAGAGATTCCTGCAGGGTCTCACAGCTGGAACAGGGAGATGACAGGACTCAAACCCACATCCCTGTCTTATAAGTTTTCTTAAAGATACAGGCAGGGAGCAGAGATATATACCCCAATGTTTTCCTCAACCATGAACTTGGGGAAGAGTTCTATACATAAACAGAAAATTAAAGAGGTGACCAAAGCTGTGGTCTAGTGGTCAAAAAACTGGGATCACCTGAATACAAACAAAGACTCCAGGGCTAGACTTCTGATATTTTAATTCAATTCTGTATAGTGAATTTCAGAAAGAGATTATACAGCTTTTACAAATTTGATGAAAATTTTAATAAAAATTACTAAACTTCGAGTGACATTATGGTTGTGAGGAATACAGCCTGGTAACCTCTGGCTAGATAGCAATAAGGCCAAGGATATACACCACCAGCCCCTATTCTACTTCACCCCTGCCCATTATTTGGATCTAGTCTGATCTAAATGACATCTGAACAAAGAACTTTCGGAGTCTGCACATTTGTTCAAGTTGGAGGCTTTGGCAAAGAATACTGAGCAGGGTCTGGAACCAACCAAGCCATCACACAGCACTGTGGGTTCCCTGTCTCAGCAACATGCAACCCCTCTAGGGCATGAGCCCGAGGGGTCCCACAACCATCCCGATCTCCTCCCTTCTAATTCCCAGACTTCTTACCGCTCCCACAAGAACTGTTAGTCATTCCATTTTTTTCTCAGGCAATTATTCACTGTGTCTATTTGCTTGCTTGGAGGGGGAAAAAAAGAGATTATGGGGCTACAGAGGAAAGGGATTGAGGTTATGTAGTGTACCTAAAGAGAATCATCTAGAGAGAAAACATTCTGTCAGGTTTCACAGAGAGCAAATTGGTCAAGCAATGGCTGTGACTCATCCAGATGGCTGACACTGACAACAGTTTTACAAAGCACTGTACATGATTTCAAAGTAAACCCTGAGGGGATCTGATTGTCCTTGAGAGATACAAAAGTTACATGTTTTGTTATGTAGGTCTTGCTTTAAATTGCCCTTAACCACCCAGCAGAAAAGTTTAATGATGAGGCATAAAACATAAAGCTAGATTAGTATGCTGAGCTGTAAAAGGATTAAATCAATAGCTTCCATCATTGCCAGTTTTGCCAATAACCCACTGTGATTATGGAACACTGGATTATGTATGCAACTACTTTCTCTTAGTTCAATGAGAAAAAAAAAATTTTTGTATCAATGATGATTAGAAAAATTATCACATCTACACCCTGTGCTCTGTATAACTACTAGGAGGACAACAATATGCATTGTATCAAATACTGGAAATGTACTACTAACATGTTTTGAAATGGTCACATTATTATTTCTTATTAAATGCAATAAAAAGAACAATAAATAAAATAAAAAATTAAAAAAAGAAAAAAACAAAGGTGATAGGTGAAAAGGATGAGGTAAAAAAGGAAGCCAGGAGATTCTCTGGACCAGGCATAGGGCAGAACCCTAGAAGCTCTTTCTAATTCACCCAGGCTTATGTCCTTTTCCTGATGTCTTGAGAAGAGGAAGCAAAAAGAGAGTTAAGAGCCCAGCCAGTCTCCAAAGTCAGATCAATGCCAACATGAACTGGTGTGGGAGCCTCCTGCGGTTGTTTGCCTGAATGACATTTGCCCAGCAGAGAAGCACATTGTAGACACAAGAATCCCTGATCCTACTACTGCTGACTGCAGCCTGTCATGCTGTGTGCTGGGCTCAGTGTCTCCCTGAGTACCTAAGAACAGCTGTTCAAACTCAGGAGAGGAGGCCAGGAGAGATGCAAACAGGAGATCCCAGTAGTAGGGTCCCCCAAACTCTGACAGGACTTTCACTCCAAGAATATCTATTCAATTTTGGCAAAAAGATCAAGATTTAAAAATTGCTGTGTGGCATTTTGAAATGGAGATGACTGTAGCATCAGCACGTTAATGAGAGAGAGAGAGAGAGAGAGAGAGAGAGAGAGAGAGAGAGAGGGAGAGAGAGCACATTGATATGGTCTGCAGTCATGGTTATTGCTGTCAGAATGGTTGGCAATGATCTGCTGTCCTTTGTATTCAAAGACAACACTACTAGCACAGTATAATAAGTACTTATTTTCTATTGCACAATTATCATAGATTGTCCAAGTCATCAATACATTTGGGAGCATGTTTATAGTTAGAATGCATAAGTGCATACCTCTGTGTGTGTGCATGTGTGCATATACATAGAGACACACACAAATATATACATATATGAATGTAGTTACTTATATATTATGACCTTGCACTGTTCTTCTGTACACATCTAAATGCCTTTTCCTTACATACGAATGAAAATTCTTGTGAGCAATAGTTTTCTTTTGCCCTTGTTTATCATCTTTTTTTAAAAAAATTGTTTACTTATTTATTTGGTATGGGGTCTCACTTCACAACTCAGACTCATAGTGATCCTCCTGTCTTAGCCTTCCCAATGCTGGGGTTATAGGTGTGCACCACCATGCTCAGTTTCAGTGGCTGAAACTGTATGCCCAGGGTTCTGGGGCCAGCACCACATGAAGTGCTGGGGATCAAACTCGGTTCCTTGTGCTTGCCAGGCAGGCACTTAGACTACTGAGCTATCTCCCCAGCCTTCTTTATCATCTCTTATTCAAAATAAGGAGGCTTTACTAAGTTCTAGTTGGCTGCCTGACTTATCCATCCAGAAGAGAATGGTTTATATCTGTGCCTGCATCTATGCCCTGTCCCTCTCCTTGCAGGTGTCATGAGAAGACTGGACCACCACGCAACCCAGCCACCTGCTCAGAAAAGGACTCCTCACCGTTGAGTTCATTGCCCAGCTGATTGCACTGGACACAGACATTTTAAGGCATCTTTCCTATCAGACCTCAAAAATTCTCTGGGATTCCTTTTTTTTATAACATTTAATTTGTTCCCTTATAAAAGTAATAGATGGGGATTGGGGTTTGATACCTGCATGCTGTACCAGCCTTGCACCAAAGGCACGCTGAGATGGTGATTGAGACTGGGCATTGTGGCACACACCTGTAATCCCAGCGCTTGAGAGGCTGAAAACAGGAGAATCACTATGAGTCTGATTTACATAGTGATACCCTGTAAACCTTGTACTAAACACATAAAAAAGTAATAGATGTTTATTAAGATGTAGGAAAATTCAGGCAGACAGAAAAATAAAGCATATCTTATTTCATTTCTCAAGTATAACTACTGCTAGGATTTTGATAGATTTCTTCCCAAGTTTTATTTTATGCAACATAAAAAGCTTTAATTATATCATGCTTTTCCACTTAAAATTATCACATAGGAATCAGTCACAAGACTGGCCTTTTAAGGCTAAATTTTCAATGACTGCAATAATATGCCAGATCTTTTTAACCATTCCACTAAAAGAGGGAGTTTAGATCAATTCCAATTTTCAATAGGCTAAATAATGCTGAAATATGTATCTGGTGATTAGCACCTTTCTTTAAAGCTTAGGTTGGATTTCTATAAAATTACCATTAGTTCAAAGAATTTGAGTATGTTTAAGTCTCTCATTAAATATTTACTTACCAGTTGTTTTCCAAGAGCACCACTGGTTAGAATTCCCAGGAGCCAGACTCCAATACCAACAGAGCCAGTCTCCCAGCACACTCATGGGACTCATTGCTCCACAGCTGCTCATAACACTTTGCCACTCCTTTCTGGTGCCTGAGGTAGCAGTCCCTATCCAGGGGCAGATACTCTATGCTGAGCTTCATCCCCAGAATATGGATGGACAGTCAGCTAGGGGAAAGCACACTCTAAGCACATCTCCAACTTTCAGATGCATTTCTGGATCAGCCACACCAACAAAGGTCCCCAAGAGCGCTCCTGGCCCATCACCACCCACAGGCCAAAACTCGAGGCACGTGCTAACGAGAGTGGCAAGGCTGCGTGCGCCCCACACAGAAACTACACAGGGCTTAGCGGGAGAGCCGAGTGGATGAGCAGACCTGCAGCTTTGTGCTTACAACTGCAGCAATCTCCGACTTTACATCTTGCCTTCCTGCTTTCTTTACTATATTGGAGTTTCCCAGTGAGTTGGTAGGTGTTACAAGAGCATGCATATGCTCATGTGCTTGGCCACTCATCTCCCTGCTGTCCATGCCGAGAATTCCAGAAGTGCCCTGGCTGTGGAGACACCACTCCTGCCTGAACGTGATTAGTCTTAAGGAAAGAACCCTGGGCATTGCTGACTACCATTCTCGGTTGCTTCCCTTCATTAGCTGCTAACCAAGCATTTGCACCTGGGATCAGCCTTGGTGCACACTTCCATCTTTGTTCTTTTTTCCTAAAGATGCTGGTAGGGTTGTGAGGAGATATTTACTGCTACAATAAGATGGGCTCCATGCTCTCTGCCCTGTGGGCACGCAGCTGATTTTGTGGTCCAAGTAGACAAATGCACAGGAGATTATCCTTTCACATCAGGATTCAGATAAACTAGGTCCAAGATGCAAACACATTCTGATGTGGTTGTCAGTTAGTCCTGCTGAAGCTGATCAGTAGTGACATCCACTGTGGGACCAGATGTGCCCACAAGTGACCTAACCAGGCAGAGACCCTCTCAGAGGCCTTTCCCCAAGGACTCCAGGAGGCAGAAGCTGAGTTTGAGGCAAGGGTGGGATTGTGTTGAAATAGATGCTGGTTTGTCAGTTCCCATTTTCAATAGCCAAAGCCAGCAGCACACTATATAAGTTCAGGCAGCTAAGTCCTTCTGTTCAGTTAACAGCTAGAGAAAAGACATGCAGAGTCTCTGTGGAATCTGTAGCTGAGGGAAAGGATTGAGGCTGGTGGCAGACATTAAACAAGGTGAGTTCTTTCAGTGCCTGAGGGACTAGGACCATGGTCTATGGATATGCCCACCACGCCTCCTTTCCCCTTATTCCTTCCATTTCTAGTAAATGTGTTGTCTTACTCACTTTCTTCATCACTGAGACACAATATCCAACCCCCATGGCTTAAAGGAGAAGAGGTTTATCTGTGCTCATGGCTTTTAGGAATTTCACGCCATAGTCACTGTCTTCAAGCACAAGTGGCAGGTCCTGGGCAGAGGAAAGCCACTCATATCATGGCAGAAAGGAAGAAAGGAGGGTGCAGAGGAGCTGGGGAGGGAGATGTGCTGGTCCCAGTCACACTGTCAGTAGCCCAGCTCTTCCAACCTTACCCTACCTCCTAACAGCAAGCCAACTGCAGAATCAGAGTGTTCCAATCACCTTCCAAAAGACCCACCTCTGAGTACATGAAAATGTGGAGGGACATTTTATATCTAAACCATAATGTGTATACTAAATATTTCACAAAATATTTAAGAAGTTTTAGCTATTGGACCAGGACTAATGAGTCACAGCCATGCATCCAAATCCTGGATCAAACATTTGGCTTGGTGGTGTCCCTGGCCTGGACAGTATGCCTAGTCCCAGACAGCTCTCACAGTGAGTGAGCAACATACATAGCTGCATGAGTCTTAAACAACAAGGAGGAACAACCAGGGTAAGAAGGCCCTTCTGTCTCCCTGAAAGCAAAAATTAAAAGCCATATCTCATCAAGCATCACTCTGCTTACAATGGTGAGCATGCTTTCACACCACCATGTACAACCTGAGTGACGAGTCCTCCTGTGACCAACCTGGCACCCCACTCACAAATTTTATAGACCAACAGATAAAGATAGATTAAAGTCATCCAATAAACCATAAGCACTAAAATCAAAATCTAACCACAAATTAAATCTGGGCCTAAATGAAATGACTTTTTGAGCATTGGAGAGGCTGGTTTGCAAAGGATGCAAGATCATTCGATACTTGGTTATTCAATATCAACCCCTTTTCTCTGTGAGTTTTAAACTCAAGTAGCAGTTACTAAAGATGACAAAATGAACAATAGAGCTGCTATGTTTGAGGGATTACCTGTGGCTCTAAACGGACGAGCACTAGAAACCAAACCAGTCAAAAGGCAAGCAGAGAGAAGGTTCTCGTGCTGGCCCAGCACTGGAGGGCATCATGGCTGTGGATGAGTGGACAAAAGCAAGACTGAAAGGAGACCTGGCAGCTCTGCATCCCAGGTTCATCCTCCGCAGGCCCATCCGACACACATGACAGCCAGCAGCCGGCCAAGAATAACAGAAGCAGCCACTAGAGAGAAAACGCGACTGTTTGTCTCTGGCCACTCCCCCAGCGGCCAAATGACTTCGGGTCAACCATGGATGGGTTCCAGCTGGCGCGTTCCCATGATGACTGCACTTGGCTCCCTTATCACCAAGCACTCCCCAGTGAGCATGCAAGGCAGGCAGCCTTCTCACTGGCCTAGGCAGAAGTAGATCAGATCATTGCCGCAGTGGAATGAAATCCTACTAAGGAACAAAGAGAGAGGTTACCCAGTCTTGGTGCAGACACCTTGGGGCCTGGTGCTCAGAGGATCTCCAACAGCCTCTCTCTTGGTATTTCCTGACACTGGTGCCTGATAAGTTTCAGATACCCAGAATTCTGCCTCAGAATGAAAACACAGAGTTGAACTTGGAAAACAAGCGTGGTAAAACTATACCAGAAAACCTGGATGGAAATCCATAGCTGGAATCATAGTCTCCAGGCTCTGTCACCAAAACAGGATGCTTTTGTGTAACTCTGAAGAACATTGGAGAATTTCAGAGAATGCAAAGCAGATCTGACGTTACCTACTCCAGGGCTCTTCAAACCATCTGTAGCATAGAGCTGTTCTGTAAAACTTCCAGTCCACCATAGAAGGGTACTTTTGTTAAATACCAGAAAAAAATGACTAGAAAAGAAAAATGTAAAACCATAAAACAGAAATTTACTGACCACGCCCTGGGATGCTGCAGCGGTATCAGATTGCTGGATGAATTTCTAACTGCTTACTCTCCGTGTCTGTATCTATCTCAGCACAGACCATTAACCAGCAGCACACAGACCAGAGTTTGAACAGTGCTAGGCTGGACTTTTGGGATTCAGTGTGTGGTTCAAGCATTTGGAGCAGGTAGGATGTGCGAGTAGTTAGGAAAACAGAATCTCAGGCCCTACCTCCAGACCTATCAGTGCAGAATCTGCATTTGCACACAAAATCCCCAGGTGATTTGCATGCATGTTAAAATTTGACAAGTAGCCAAGTTGGCCAGTCTCTGGGACTAACAGTGCTCCAAAGTGGGCTTCACATTCAACTTCACAGTGTCTTTGGGCAAAGGAGCACCTTCAGGGTGAAGTGTCTCAACTAAGTTGGAGAATGGAAGACAGGTGCTCAGCAGAGTCCTCAGGTTGAACTATTTTATAGGACTGGGCAACTGGACAGGAGTGAAGGGGAAGAGCTTATGGGACAGACAGTCCACCTGTGGCCAGATGACTCTCTGGCTTAGATGTTCCTAGCTAATGCCTTCCAGGTCTAAAATAAAGCTAGCAGAGTGAGCACAAAGGCTGAGAGATGTTATTGAACCTGATATCTGAGGAATAGGGGCCTTTACAGGCTACAGTGGGGAATCCAAGGTCAGGGAGTTGGAGACAGCTTGAATCTATATCTGGGAGTGGGGCCAGCCTGACGGGAGACAGTAGCATGTTTATTTAGGTCCTGTCTGCTCGACTGGTTCACTGGCTACATGGAGTTGATTATCAGTCACCAGGGCTCTGTGCCCTCAGCTGGAACCTGTCCCTCATTTGTTCTGGCCATTAAAGGCTCTCTGTGCTCTGCTCTCTCTCCAGTATCAAGCCAGAGAGGCTGGAAGCTCCAGGGCTCCTTTTGCCCTCCATCCCCTCATTGTCTATTGGCTCTTTCTGGAGCTGCAGAGCAGCTCCAATCACTTCCCAACGAGGAGCAGGCCAACTTTTAATTAAAACATCACACCTGCATGCATGCGAGTGAGCACAAAGCCATGGCTGCAATGGCTCAGCAAAAGGAAGCTGCATCGACTATGTAATGATAGCAGGAGGGACATATCTCTAGTTGTACACTGTGTAGAGATGCTTCCGGTTCCCTGAGCCCCCCTGCACCTCCTTGTCACACCTGCAGCCTGGCCCTCCCTTCAGTCTGACCTCTGCAAAGGCCTATCCTTTTTCACCAAATACAAGAAACAGGGAGATCTCCAAAACTGCAGGCTCCAGTATTGTCTGGTTCAGAGTTATCCACCTCCTAAGAATTCCTGAGATAACATAAAAAGTGATGTTTTGTGAGCCAGTGGTTCCTATCAACCTTGACATTCCATCACAGTGACACTTTCTGTACTCCATATTATACTATAATTGTCAACTTTAACTCTGGATTTGGGTTCAGAAAAATAGTCCCCTAATTAACACATTTCTTCTGGCCTTGATGGTGTATTGTCAACAACTAAGGGGTTCCAACCACTCAATACTTAGGAGAATAAGTCTGCATGACCATCACCTAGCCCCTATTCTATAAGGTCCCAAGATGCCTCAGGCTCCATGCTGAGGCATGTTAGCTTCATGGGTGGATGAGATAGGAACTGTCTTGACCTTAAAGCTGTGGAATTCAGCATGAGACTGTCCTGAGCCAGGGACTTATGAAAGCAGCACCCTTCTTTCCTCTCTTTCAATTCTGGAAGACCCTGGGTCTGAAGACCCTGCCTTTATTATCCTACACTTCAAAGTGGAGTTTTCCTCCTATCAGGTCCTGTCACCCACAGAGGGGCCAAGGTCACACCAGCTCAAAGCAGAAGTCGTGACCTGCTCAGGGCTCTGTGTGGAAGGCAGGACTCTAAACATAGCTATCACCTCTCCTTCTGAGCCTCCAAACATACCAGAGCAAGGTCTTTGTCTCACACAGGCCACCATACCCCCCACCCCGGGTGTTTCCTGAGAAACTCCCTATGTGTCTGTGGGAGCACCCTGTGTGCTCCTAGTGCATCAGTGTTCGTGATCAGCTTCTGGAAAGTTCAGTTTAGCCCCTGCTTCCTCACATTGGTCAGATGTGAGTCGGACAATGGCTTTTTTTCCTTTCTGCTTTTGTGCTTTTGATTTTGGAAAATGATGTCACAACAACAAATGAAATTCTTTGGTGGTGACTCAAAAGCCAAGCAGCAGAGAAGCCTGTGCAGTGACATGGAGGACCAGATCCAGTCATTTCACCCATGGTGGCAGTCATTCGAAGCTTTGGTCTTTCCCCCATCCTTTTGAAAAGGATCATTGCTCCCTGTTTCTGGTCCCTTCCAAAATAGTAGTTAGCATCATGGAAAATGTGACATGCACCCAGCCAGCAACATAAGGAATTTCCTGTGTCCAGCAGAGCACAGCATGGCATCTGTTGGGGGCAGTGGTGGCCACCTTTGCATGTGGCATCAAAGAAATGAGATGTAGGAAATGCAAGGAGAGATGTCTAGCACCAAACCCAGAGTGAAGAGGATGGGAACTAGGGACAGTTGTTCTTCTTCACTGAGCTTCTCATTCTTTTGTCTTCATGAGTATGAAGGAGAGACAGACATGAGTGTCATAGAGGAGAGTGGCAGCCCTCTGAGACTGGCTCTGCTAGTGTGGATAGCTTGTGCTCAAAGAGTCTCCTCCCCCCAGGATTTTTCCAGGAGAACCGGCAAATAATTATGCACTGTTCACTTTCACCTGGAGAGCTAAAGGATGGGACCAGCTATTGAATGGAGTTAGGCAGGCAGATTGCTCTGAGGAGCGAGCTCAGGAAGGGATACAGACAGCACAGTTACTGGTGGCATGAGGAGCTGGGCAGCAAGCCCACAGCCTCTCCCCTTTCTGCCTGCAGTCTCCTGCCCATGCTGCTCTGTGCTCCCCTCAACCAAGACAGGAAGGAGGTCTCTGGAGTCCATAGACAGAGTTCAACAGAAGAGGCCTGACATCAGCTCACGTGGCAGCATGGGAATTGCTTTCTTGATTTTCTATCCTTCTAGACAGTAAGTTCCTCGAGGGCAGGCTTCATGTGCCTGCTGCACAGCACACTCAGCACAGGGTGTAAATAAACACAGGAATAGGACACACAGGAATGAGGACAAATAAAATTGTCCCTATGGCTTTTCCCTGGGAATCTGGTTCTCATAGGCCATTACTTGGTCTCTAAGCTCAGACTTTAAAACATGAGCCACCCTTTCTAAATCACATCCAGCAGCTCCTTTCAGACTCCCCTTGCAGGTCACTGGGCTTATCCCAAAGTCACAGTGCTCCAAGCTGGCAAATGGTTAATGGGTCATTGATACTGTGGACAGACAGTCAGCTGAGCCAGAGGCCCCACGATAATGTCTGGTCTCAGTACTCTTTTGTGGTCGTAGCTCAGGGCCTCATGGGCCATGTGACTGGGTGAAGGTGGCTGTGGTGACACCCCCAGCCTCCAGCCTTCTCTAGCCCTCCAGTGGGCCCTGCTATTGGAGGCTGTGGCCATGCCATGCAGCATGGATGTTCTGGTCATGTTTAGCTCCAGGAGACTCATACTAGCGAGCAGATGCTGGAGTCCTGTGGAATCCTGGGCAGGTCAGCAGATACACGAGTCACTATCACTCACAGACATCCAATAGGGCCCAAAAAGCTGCCTCTGCACCTGTTCAGGACTCAGGCCTGGCTGGCTCCAGGGAAGACACTCTTCGTGGACTGGCATGAAGATGTTCCACATCACTGTCTGCCCCTCCCATACTCTAACCACACAAAACAATGACAGATCTCCACGCAGGTGCCACTTGCCTCCTGCATCTTCTCCCAGCTGCTCCCTACCCTTCCCCACCTGCTTCATTAGGAAACATCCACTTGTGCTTCTCAGAGAGTGCATGCTTGCCTCGGTTAGGGCTGCCGTCTACCTCTCCACTGTCATCATCCTGATGCAGCCTCTGCCCAGCCCCACCCACACAGGGTGCTTACTTCTATTCAACAGCAGGTGATAAATCCATCTTCTCCAACAGAATGAGCCCTTCAAGGACAGGGAATCTGACTGTGTCATCTGATGACCAGTCCAGCACCTAGGCTGGTGCCTAGCTCTGGTACTTCCCTTGCACAGGTCTTGGTGTCAAGGGCGTACAATGGCTTGCATTTGATGGTGATGGAATGGAAAGCTTGTGAATGCAAAGCATGCAGCTCCATATATCAGCAGAACTCTGGGCTTGGTCAGTTAGCACTGAAACCTTCGCATGCTCATCTCTTGGTTCCTATTTTGTTAGCTAAACATTCATTCAAGAAATATTTAATGAGCACCTACGCTAGGTACTAGGCTAAGGCCTGAGAATACAGAGTATCAAGGCTCTGCTCTATCCCTCTGGAAGCCCTGGGGCTGGGTGGAGAAGCAGAAGAGTACACAGGCAGCTCAGGGGGATGGGCAGGACAGTGGGACCCTGCAGAAGAGGCTCCCATCCACGAGGGTAGAGCTCCTGCAGAGGCTGGCTTGTGAACTCAGTGTGGCTGCAACCAAGAGGACTGCAGTACCAGGACTCCGAGCCAACGTCAGAGAAAGCTGAACTCCAGGTTGCCCTGGCGGGGTGGGGGCTGCTGTGCAGCAGAGAATCACCCGCCAGATACATTATAGATTCCAGGCACAGAGCTGCAGAGACACAGCCACTCATCCACACCCCACCCTCTTTTCTCATGCTAACTGGCATCCCTGTCTGACCCTCCCCAGTCCTCGGCCAACCTGGGTGTCTGTCTGGCTAGCAGCCATATGGAATCTATTTTTCTCCCCCAAGCCCTGGCTGAGACCCAGGACACAAGGAAGGCGGTGGGGAGTGGGAGACAGGCACAGTTTGTGCCTATGCTAAGCCAGCTCTTCATTCAGCCCCTGAGCTGTGACTGTGCTGGGATGGCCAAGCTGCTTCTGAAGTGATGCCCAGGCTCTGTCCTACCCCTTGAGACCACCAGGCTGATCTGGTACAGATGGCATTGGCAGATGCCAGTCTCTGGAGAGACGCTTCCTCCCCAGCTAATGAAGGGAGCAGGTGAAGGAACCAGAAAAAGTGATCAGGGCAGGAAGGAGAGCAAACACCCTGTTAAAGTGAGGGAAGCTGAATTCGCACCCCAACACTGCCACTAATGGGCTGTGCTGCCTGAGGCAAGTTACTTCACCTCTCAGAGCCAGTGTGTTTGTCATCTGAGTCAGTGGTTCTGTGTCGTGGGGGTACACATCCAAACTGAATCTTGGTTTCTACTTCGTCACTCACTTCTATGTGACATGGGATACACTCCTTCTACCTCTCTCTGCTAAACTTAGCCATCTTTGAGAAGTTGCATTGCATACTAAGATGGAATTAAAGTTGAGCTAGTTAGAAGGGAAGGCCACACACAGATCTTGTAAGACATCAGGAGAATCCGCGAAGCACGTTCCACACGTGGTCCCACTGTCTGGTCCTGGGACCCTAATCGTGATGGAGCAGCTGGCCCACCCACTGCACCTGCAGTCCTGTGCCGAGCTGTCCCCTCCACTCCTAGTCCCACTCTCTCTGCTTAGCTGAGTCCTCTGTGGCCAGCAGTAGCTCAGATCTGAATGCCTAGTCAGCTCTGGGGCCAACCCTGGGGCTTCTTGGCCTTGGAGATCCCAGGTCCTTGTCATGTGCCAATGTGGCCCTGCCCTCAGAGGAGGTTAGGACTACTGCTGCTCCTCCCAAGTCCTCTGTCTGCAGCCCCACAGCAAATGGCTAAGAACCACAGATGCTGATCAGCAGTGGAAGAGGCTATTGATCAGATAACGCCACTTCTCACTCCTGAGGTAGTGAAGAGATACCCAATTAGATGTGCAGGTTCGGACTTGGCCCCTGCAGTCCTTCTGGGCCTCTGGAGAGCACACGGGCTGTGCCTATGAAGATGATAAGGGGCTCTACGAGGTCAGTTATCACCACCGAGGGTAATGGCCCATTTGGGAGCGATTCAGGTAGCGTGGAGGATGGTGAGGGCAAGAGGAAGGACACAGGGAAGATGCTTTGGAACCTAGGATGGACCCCTGAGAGCCTTGCTGATGAGGTTCTGGCAAGATCAGTTTGAGGATTACAGCACTGAGCTGTGATCTGGAGCCCTTTATGGCCTGTCAGGCATCCAGCACGTCAGAGCTCTTTCATGTCTGGTTATGTGGCCCCAGAGATGTCACAGGGGCAGAATAACTGGGGAGGACACAGCTCAGGCCCATCATGCTGCCTCTAATGGGCAGCCTGGGAACTGGGGCCTTCTTGGCACAGGGCTAGGCCTGGAAAGCTCCATCAGCCTCTTCTAAAGACCCAATGTCACTTGATTCTGTCTGCCTCCCAGAGAAAGAGGGAGCCCAGACTTAAATTCTACCACAGAGTGTAAAAGGAATGCCAAGCAGGCAGCGGGGCATCTGTGGCCAGGGACAGAAGGCGAAGCCAGATGAGGCTCTCAGTGCAGGTGCCAGGTGGCTTCCATGGCACCTCTCCTACACTCAGGGTCAAGATGCAGATATTTCTGTTTGGGAATTCTTTCTTTTGTTTACACCCCAGTTCTGGAAGACTGGTTTCTTTGGGAACTGCACAGCATAATAGAATATGAATTTCTGATCCTGGGAGCCTAAGTGGGGACAGTAATGTGGCCTACGGACTTCCTGAGTCTTGCAGCTGGACCAGCACAAGGTTTTGATCAAATGCATCCTACAGTGATTAAACTGGTGACCAAAGTGGTCACGTGGAGCAAAAGCTTTCCGTGGACCCCTGGTATTCACCTGCTGCAGATGGGCAGGGCAGCATTGACTCCAGGGCCTCAGACTCTGATGTAGACACTGCCAGTCCCATGCTTTGAAACTAGGGAGTCCATGTCCATGGCCGCACTACCCCAATATGGCCATTCTCATCTGAAGCTGGGGACCCATGAAGAGGATAAAAGTTTGTGGAATAATAACAAGCAATGTTTATGCAGCACTCACAGCTATTAACTCCAATTTTCACAACAGTGCTATAAGATAAGCTCTATATTTATCCACACTACCTAGACAAGAAAACTAAGGCACAGGGAAATTAGGTAACATTCCTGAGGCTGGACAGCATATTAGAGACCATCAGACTTTGAATCTCATGAGGCTCCTTCCAAAGGCCATGCTCTTGACCTCTTCATGGTCTCTCTGCGGTGAACCAGGATGCTAATTTTGGGCAACATCCTGGGAGATGAACCATTAGAGGAACGGGAGCCTCCAAGGCTGCTCACACCTGCCTGGGGCCTAGGGAAACAGCTCCAAGCCCCAGACCCAAGCACCTGCCACTCTGACAGCTGGCCAGGGTGTGGGGGCTGGGACTTCACACCACCCATGTTCTCTGCAGGGAAACCTAGCCATCCGTTTTAAGCTAAAAAATCCCTTCAGAAACCCAGCCTCCCTGAAAATTTTACAAATGCTGTAAGATAAAAGCACAGGAACCAGCATGAATGGAGTGGGTTTTTAAGGAATAGCATTTAACATCAAATCCTTCTGATGTGAGGAATTTGGATTCTGATGCATTTCTGGATTGTTTGTTGAATTATGCATCAGCCACTTCTGCTGCCATAAAAAGTGTTAGCATCACGCAGGCTGATCTGAAACTTGCAGCAGTGGGGACAGTTGGGCTCACAGTTTGGATACTGAGATTTGCCTTTGATAATGGTGAAGCAAGAGGCAGACCATGAGGGAAGAGGAAGCAGAGAGAAGGTAGCAAGAAGCAGGGAAATGAACATGAGATGCGCTGATTTACACAACGCCTACTCACAAAAGCCCCTTGCTAGGACGGAGCGAAGACCTAAACAGAAGGCGAGCAGACAGGCTCCCTCAGAGTCCAGCCCCATATGTGGGAGAAAAAGGAAGGGAAAGAGCCAGGAGTCACCAGGTGCAGGACGAAGTGACGCCCAAGCTTTAGAGCCCACATCCACCACCCAAAGTGCTGTGCTCTTGTACAGCCGGGCAGGGGCTCCTGGGATCCAGGTCTTCCTAGTAGACCTGAGGAAGTCACTGAGGTCACTATTTTTCCTCTGTGTTTTCACATTTACTGGAGGCAGGTATCTTTAGTTTTAAAACAACTGAGGGGCTATGGAGATAGCTCAGAAGCATAAGCACCTACATGGCAAGCACAAGAACCCAGTTCAGTCCCCATGCCAGATGCCAGATCCTGAAACCCGGGCATGGTGGTGCATGCCTGAAATCCCAGCACTTGGGAGGTTGAGACAGGAGGATTGCTTGAGTTTGAGGCCATCCTGGGGGCTATGAAAGGGAGCACAAAGCCAGCCCAAACTGCATAGTGAGACATTGTTTCAAAAACAAAACAAACCAAAACAAAAACTGGGAGGAAAGGAAGTTCCTCTCAACAGAGGGCACAGAATGCAAAAATGCAAAGGTAATGTACCTAAAGCCACAGAGCCATCCAGTGACTGGAATGAAATTGGAATTGCAATCAACCCTGTGCACCTTCTCTTTTGCCATTCCAGACCTCTCCATCCTACTGAAGGTATCCCAAACCTCTGCGATGGCCCACTGCTCAGGCTGGTCATGCAAAGTGCCATGCCTGGAGCAATATGAAGCAGAAATATCAAGAACCCAAGCCAAACCAGTTGGCTCAAAGACTAGCCCTGCCTCCTCTTACATATGTCCTTACAGGTTGTTTAACCCACTGTGCCTCAGTTTCTCCTCTTGCCAAATATGTCTGATAATAGTTTTTTACCTCACTAGACAACACAACACACTGGAAGCCTGTGGTGCAGTGTCAAGGAGGTGCTCAACAGTCAGTAACCCTTGTCTGCTGCTTTCCCAACTAGTTTTCTCCTACAAAATGGCAGGTTTGCCAGGAAAGCCTTGCCAGTGTCTTGCTCTCCTGAAGGCACTGTATGTGACCTCACTAGCATAGATTTTATTGAGGAACCCCCACATCCACGGTAGCTAAGCCAGGAGGCCCTGGGGGACGTATGGGATCAGCTCTGTACAGACACCCTCCCTGTGCATCTGACTTGAACCTCATCCCTGTCAAGTCATTTTCCTGAAGCCAGCAAGCCACAACCCCTCCCTTGGGCTGGCCCAGTTTAGGATCCTGGCCCCTGGAGACACAGGAGGCCCCACAGCCCAATTGTAAATTAATCTAGCAGCTCGTGCACAGTCAGTGGCCATAAATGGCCCTAAAGGCTCTGCCTCTTTCAGCCCCACAGGCTTGGGGCCCCAGGATTAATGAGCATCAGCTGCCAGCAGGCTGGTGGGGACAGCTGCCAAACTAATGAGCAGGGTGGCCCAGCCCTTGCCGGCTGGAGGTGGGCAGGGCTGATGAGCAGGTGCTATTGTCAGGATGCCACTTGCTGAGTGTCCCTTTGAAAGGCAGAGCTGTTACCAAGTGGTGCCTTATTACCCCATGTTGAGATGCCCACTGGAAAGACACAATACCATCCACAAAAGCCATGTACTCTAAGGATGCAGATCCTACTACTCACTGGGGCTTGGAAGCAGACCTTTCTCAAAGTCCTCAAACTGTAGGCCTAGAAAAAGGACATAGCTGCCTGGGCATTCTGCACTTTCACATGCCACCTGTCAGTGCTGCATCTAAGCATAGAGGTCTCTGCTAGAATGTCCCTGAGTCATGTTCCTGGCATACCCAGATTCACCCTATCCATGGACCTGGAGTTTAACTGGAGTCAACACACATCTCTACAGTTTTCAAGTAGGTGTCCAGCACCATATCGGTCACCAAAGGGACACAGTCTAGCCCCTGCTGAACTTGTATGGTAGTCAATGGCATGGTCCTGGGAGCCTGACATAATCATAGAATACAGAAACAACAATAATAACGATCATTTGTCAAGCACTTACTTTGTGACAGGCACTACCCTAAGATTCTTGCATGTGCTAGCACATTTAGGAAATGCAAGTGAATAATAAGGGATCAAATTATAACAAGGCAGTCAGTGTAGGTTAAACAGAAAAGGTAAAGGTCACTAACTTCCCAGAGGTGACAGGGCTACCCTGGTCCTCATGCGATAAGGGAGCATATTCTAGAGGCAGGGGTAGGCACACCTCGGTCAGGAGTGGGACAAGTCTGCTGAAGGTCAAACATCTCCAGTCTGGTAGGGACAGAGGTTTGAAATCACAGGTGCATTTGGTTTCATTGGACTCCAGCATATAAAGTGTACAAAATCAAAATCAGGTTTTTTTTCTCAGGGTAAAGCCATCTTAACAGTGTCCTCATAGTTTCTTCTTCATTTTGTTTGAAATGTGATTTTTTTAAAAGGTAAAATTTATATTTAGTGAAATGTGCAGACCTCATATTTCACTGAGTGTTCAATTTCACGACTTTTTGACAAATGTATTCACTGGTGTAACTAACATCCCATCAAGATCCAGAGTACTTCTGTAGCCCACAAAGAGTAAAAAATGTGATCTTTAAAATCTGATTACTCTGTACCCACATCTTCTGGACATTTGGGAAGGGAAATTCATCAAAATAATCAACCTCTTTTCTTGCCCAACTTTGATCCACATCTCAACCCAGAAGAAAATGTAGAGTTAAATCACATCTAGCAAGATCGTGTCCAGTGAAATTTTATGTCACTCATCCTTGTGGCCCCAGAGCCAAGCTCTGCACCAGGCATAGAGTGGAGAAGCAAGTGTATTTATGTGTCTTAGATAAAACAAAGTTTAAAGCTGTCTGTAAAATAAAGGCCTCCACTTTTCCCAGCTCCCCTGTGACACTGTCATGCTGGAAGCCTCCCTGCCTCCTCTCTTGAGATCAGGAAAGAGTCCCAGCAGGACACAGAATAGCATCCTGCCGCTCCACCACCCACCCACCTCAGAGCTCTGCTTGTCTTCTACAGCCAGCCCATAGCAGAACTCAAGTTCCAGGTATCTGGGGAAATGGAACTGTGGCCCTGGTGCTTCTGTTTCCCAAACCATTCTGAAGATGAAGTTCAAGATGAAATTTGTCCCAGGTCTCCCTTCCTTTCTAGATCCCATAATCATGGGCCAGGCTCCTCTTTGATCGTTTTCATGTATGACTTATGACCAAACATGCAGTAAGTACTTACATTTAAAAACTTATTGCAGCAAAGGACACATTACATTTAGTCCCCTGTGCCAGAAGACGCCTTTTCGACTGGAGCACACATATGCTGTGGGTCTTTCTTCTTTCTGCAGCAGCTCTAGATGTCCTCTTTTATGTCTTTTCAAGGTGATCAAGAATATGGTGATGCTGCTACTGAGTGCCATCAACAGAAGAGACTGCTCATACAAATATTACAGTGGGTTCTCATCCGCTGTAATCAGATTTACTGTATCTGATACCATGTAATTTTTGGATCTTCCCCAAAGTAAAAATGACCATATAAGGTACATGTTTTGAATCAGTTCAGGACATCAAAGTAGCCATGACATTGAAGCTAAATAAAAACACTCATGGCGACTCTGGCAAGGTATCTGGGTGGAGGTACCCTATGCTTAGATTACTTAAGCTCCTGCTTAGGTAACCACAGAGGCTGGAGTTTGATCCCAGGGACCATAAGCCACACTGCTCCCCACCTCCAGGCACACTGAGCCAGCCAGACACCCGGCATGATAGCACACACTTATAATCCCAGAGCTGAGGAGGCTGAAAACAGGAGGATCACTGAGAGTCTGCGCTGCAAAGTGAGACCATATACCAAATCAATTAATCAATCAATCAATCATAGAGGTGGACTTTCATGGTAAGAACTACAGGATAAGGGATAAGGGGGATTAAAAGCAGTGTGACTTTTACTGTAATAGTTTTTAAAAATATACACATTTACTATATTGTTTTTTATCACATCACACAGAAGCTCTAGAAAAGTTCCAGGGCAAACAGAAGCCTAGAAAATGACCACACACAGGCACATAGCCATTGAATTGCCTCAGCAACTGAGTGTGACATAGCTAGCCACATGGCCGCCATTTCCCCGCCAATCCCCAGGAGGTGCTTCTGGGGCATGCTCCCCCTGCAAAGCTTGCTGGATGGGCTTCTCCAAGCAGAAGTCAGCATTCCAATCAGATTGTTTCTCACTTGCAGGATTGCACAAAGAGGGAAAAAAAATAATGCTGAACATTCTGTTCATGAAAGAAAAAAATAGCAGCAGAAAACTGTCACATTGTTTGATCTATTTTCAATTTCATTTGTGAGCCCTGCAAATAGTTATGTGTGCAAGCAGGCCAGAGCAGGCCTCTAGCAACCTGACACACATCATCCACACTTAGAGTCTGGGCCTCTAGTAAAGGAGTGAGACCTTCACCTAGCTCATGTAATGATCGTGCAGTAGATATGCACAATGTTTCCATCGAGGAAAACAGTGAAGGCCACAAGGGACCTCTTCCTACAAGATTTTGCAAGTGCATGCAAATGCATAATTACTTGAAAGTAGTTTTAAAAATTCTTCCCAGGTCTGTATTAATGGATCCAGAGTGGGACTTTGCTCCAGAGTTTGCAAAGTGCTCCAGGATCTTAAAGTATGACCAGGGCTGAAAAACTTGCTCCTGGTGGTGGAGGTCAGGCAAACACAAAACCAGGGAACAACCAGCATGTGCTTAGGACCAAAGGCTTAATTAATACTTGTGGAATAAGTCAGTGAACTTGTGAACACAGATACATCAGGGCTAGGCATTCAGAGAAGGAGAAGTGGAGATATAACTTAGCCAGGACTGAACAGAGGGGTCAATTTAGGTAAGGGAGAGGGAAATGGCATTCTAGGCTGGTCAAAAAGGGCTTGGAATCCAGGTGTGACAGCACAAGTCTATAACCCCAGGCTGAGGCAGGAGGATCACAAGTTCAAGGCAACACTGGCAATTTAGCGATGTAGCAGTACTCTGTCTCAAAATTAAAAAATAAAAAGGTAATTTTATTTTTTTTAAAGGAATGTAATTCAATGTGAAGGCACTGGGTTTGATTCTCAGGGCTGCAAATACATGAATAAATAGCCAAATAAACAATAAGCACTTGGAGATTGCATTACCACCATGGGCAGGGGAATGCCTGGCTTTGGAGACAGGTGAGCAGTAAGAGTATATAAAACATTTCATCAAAAACTGTTTTACCCCAGTGCTCGTATGGGTGGATCTCACAATTACCTAAACCAAATTTAGGTCCTTCAAAACTGCTAAGAGTCATTGTCTACAAAAGCCAGTTGTCCTGGAGACACTGGGCACCTGTCAAGTAGTCAACACAGGGGACTTGAAGTGACTTTGGGATGAGGCATCAGTGGGCGCAGAAGTCAGCAGTCTGTGTCATGCCCACTTTCCTTGCCTATCTGCTCATCATCTGCCCATAGAGAGTCCCAGCTGAGAAACCAGCCAAGGAAAAATCCAGAAGTGACCCAGGAAAGGCTAACAGAGACCTGAGGGCCAAAAGACAAGAGCTCATGCACTTGACTCAGAGGCCCCAGAACCATGGCTCAGTGCCTTTTTATTCTTATTTTTATACACAAGTCTAATAAGCTTGAGTATCTGTTTCCAACCCCACGGCCAATTAAAAACAATAAATTAAATAGGAGTAGGAGAGCTGCATCAGACAGGATCATAGACATGAGTGAGCAATGACAGGTGACAGACATACTGAAGATGGAGGCAGAGAAATCCATCAAAAGTTACCTGGGACACTCACCTGACACAAGAGCTCACCCCACAAAGACTAGGAGCAGAGCAGGGTGAGGGGAGATATTCATTTTTAAAATGTGAAGGAAGAGCTTTAAGATGCCCAGAGCTGTGGAAGGCTGAGGCAGGAGGATCAAAAGTTTGAGTTCATCTGGGCAACTTATTAATTCAACAAGACCCTGAAAAGACAGAGAGAGAGAGAGAGAGAGAGAGAGAGAGAGAGAGAGAGAGAGAGAGAGAGAGAGAGAGAGAGAGAGAGAGAGACAGAGAGAGACAGACAGACAAACACAGACATAGACAAACAGAGACAGAGACAAAGAGACAGAAAGAGAAGAGAGACCAAGGATATACCTTAGTGTAAAGTCTTGAGTTCAGTACTCAGTATGTTAATTATTTAATTATTTTTTTAAAAAAACCTGCTCAAGTCCAAGTTCTAAAGGCTCTATGGAGCCTTGTTTTCTCTTGTGCTTGGTATTAATTCATACCAAGTATATACAGTGGTGAGTGACAGTGTCTTGGTACAGGCTGCCAGCGGGTAAGGGCACAGGCTAATTGTTCTATTCCAGGAAGGCCTTCTGCCAAAACACAGTGCCTCCCTTGATGCCTGCTTTCTCCCTTCTGGCACTAACTACTGCCATGCCAGGGCACACAGAGCAAAGGGCAGGCTGCTCTGCACTGCCAAGCCTATTGGATCAATCCGTCTGTACAGAAAGGCATCCCAGGTCCAGGAGAAACACCTCCCACATCATTACTGTGGCACAAGCACTTGGCATCCCATGAGTCTGGCAGTGAACTCCAGCTCCAGTGTGGTCAGAAACTGTACCTCTTTGACCATTCCTTCCTTTCTTGCACTGAGCTCTCCCACCCACTGATCTGCCATCCAGGCAGGCAGCTAGCAAGAGGGAGTTCATTAGCAAAACACAAAACACTTGCTGACCCTATGCCACCATACAAATGTGTGATAACTGGAACTCCCTTCCACAGAGCTGACTCTGAACATCTCCCTTGGCCAGCTGCATTGCTGAGGTTCACTGTGTGGTTCAAGGTCGCTAAGGGCAGGTCTGCCTCTGGACATGCCGTGCAGGCTGGGCAGCTTCCTCTATTCCAGCATCCCAGGAGGCAGAGCTAAGAGGAGACCAGAGAAGGATGGGCTCTCCTACTAAACAGGTCCCCGTCCTGGATGCAGAGGCTGACCTGAGTGACAAGACTCCAAAGGCCAGCAGGGAGGAAGACAGGCTGCAAATCCCTGCGTGCTGATAACTAGCACCCAATAGCTTCTTCCTTGGGGATTCCAATGTCCTGTTTTCATCCAAATATAAAAAGCAGAAGCCAGGCAGGAAAGGACTTTTCAGAATCCCTACACATAGGAAGCTTTAGCCTAAAAGCTACTGGCAGGTAAGAGATACAAGGGTGGATTGCGTTGGGGGAGGGGCTCTAATTGCTGCTAAAGATCTTTGGGCAGCCTAGGTGACACCTGAAAGTCTTCCGTGGCTTCTTGCGCAGGAAACATAAATCATCTCTCTCTTTTTCACTTCTTGCTAATCTTGTTTTCTAGCTGTGTCAGCTGAATTCCCGAATTGGCCAGGGTTTAAATGAGGACTTTTTGTTCCCATTTGGCTTTCTCTCCTTATTCTCTCCAACCTCCGCCCACCCCACAAAAAGTGAGGGCAGGGAATCTGCCTGCAAATTCTGGAGGGCAGATCTGTGTCTTCACTTCCAAAGGAAGGGTGAAAGGCAGAGAGAGATGGGAGAGAAGGGGGGAGGGTATTCACTGGCCAAGTGGAGGAATAGGACTGAGTGAGAGAAAGAGGCCACCTGGCCCCAGAGGTGGACTTCAGCATGCAGTCTTCTTCCCAGGCAGATACTTTGAAGGCAACCGGGAGGGCAGAGCTTACATAAATAAGCAGGGTAAGAGGTCTGCAGTGGATACTGCCATTCCTGAGGGGTAGGGACTTGTCCAAAATCTGTGGCCAGCTGGGAGAGAGGGTTTCTTTCCCTTCTTTTGTTTTCAAGCCTCACCAAGGACCTCCATGATGCAATAAGGTTCAGATCCTCTAGAGGAACAAACCTAGAGGCCCTGTCTCTCAAGAGCTCCTGGGAAGCCAGCATCTGCCTTAACCCTCTGGGAGCCAAAGTGAGGCTGTGGGTGGGGCCTCAGGCTCTGATGGGTCCAGCCCAGTGCTACTCAGGGAAATCCCTTCAGTTTTCTGATAACTCCTCTCCTGCAAGAGAGACCTACAAGAGATTCACCCTGTGATTTTATCATGCAGCCCCATGTGGGACCTTGACCCTCATGGGTCAGAGCATAAGGCTGTAGGTAGAACTGGGGCTCTGGGTGAGACTGCTTGATTGACTTGCACTTGCCTGTGCCCTGTTTTGTGCCCTGTTGCAGGGAACAAAGTTAACAGCATGGCCTCAAATGTTACAGATTGGGTGAGATAATTCAGGGAAAGTTCTTAGAACACTACCAGCCTGGGTCATGGCCTGGCTCAGGCTGTGATTTCTGATGACTGCTGGCCACTGCTATTACGGTTATTATTATTACTCTCTCAGCCAGGGAGACCAGAGAGCAGGAGGGGTGGATGCTAATGACTTCCTATCAGCCCTAGGATCCCACAGTGTCTGCCTGAGGGCCAGTCTTGTTTGTTATGAGTGGAGATAGTTCTTACATTTTGCTTCTGAAGAACCATCAGGGGTCCCTTGTTTGGAAAGAAAAGAGTGCCACGAACAGCACAAACATGCACATGCCTAGCATGTGTGCGTGTGTGTGTGTGTGTGTGTGTGTGTATGTGTATGTGTGTGTGTGTTTGTGCACAAGCACATGCCTGGCATGTGTGGTTTGTATGTGCATATGTGTGTGTGTGTGTGTGTGTGTGTGTGTGTGTTTGCGTGCACATGCCTGGTGTGTGTGCCTCTCTGAGTCAGGTATGTTTTTACTTCACAGACCTCACTAAAATGTTGAGCTTTGAGCAGAACAAGAGCAGCCTATAGTTGGGAGAGAGTCTGAGCTTTAAATTAGCAACAACTTGTGTGCTCTGAGCTTTCCAGGGTTGTGGGTCCTTGCGTACTGAGCAGCAGGCCTAAGCTGTTTCCAGAGCACCCCTTGGGTCCTGGACAGTAGGATCCATGATTCCTCTGAACTAGGTAGATACCTGGCCAATTGTTCCCCTCTCTCTGCTTTTACTCTTGCTTGATGTAATTTGTTTGATCTCTAGAAAACATCCAGGGAAAAGAGAAATGGAGAGCCCCAGCCACCTGCAAGCCTTGGAAAGAACAGGGACAGTCACCGATATTTCCAGGAGAAGTGTAGGTTTAGCAGGTCTCCTGGGTCAAAAGCACAAGCCACAAGGCCAAGGACAGTAGACATGGCATCCCCCCCAAATCCATCACCCAAAACCCATCACCAGCACAACTAGGTGGTCCTTCTGGTCTGCACTGCACATCCCCACTGTAGCACACAACAAATTCTGTGCGGATGTGCAGGGACCTCTAGAGTCTCACAGTACAAATTCCTGTCCTGGAGAGCAGCTTTTGAAATCGTTTTGATGGAGAGCTCCCTTGGAGGCAGTGCAGCCTGAGCAGCACAGACCATCCTGGCTGAACCAGCCTTACTCTTGCCACCTGAAAGGCACTCTAGTATTGTCCTTTCTTAATCTAGTCCTTTTTCAGCTCACTAAATTCCTTCTTTGTGGCACTTGTGACCCATAGTCTGGAAAGCACTTTCTGGCAAGGAGGGAAGTGACAATGACTGGATGTAGCCATGAAGCTGGCAGAGATCCCATCTAGCAGAAGGACAGACTGCCTAACAAATTCAAAGGCTGCAGAGCCCCATGGCTAAACTGCAGTGTTGAAGGGACTTCCTAGATCCCTGAGCCAGCCACTTCAAGACAGCAATTTCTATACCCTCTGAGGACTAATTCTGCACACAGCCTTAAGCTGGCTCATTTGAAAGAGGCCTCACATCGCTCTCACCACACAATAGTGCAAGCACTTTCTTTGTGGGACGTGAATGAAGCCTGCATTAGAAACCTCGCTCATGCACTCGCTCCAGGAACTTCCTCGAAATTGTGCTTAGTTACCAACTACTCCAAAAGAAGGCTTTTCTCATTTCTGAGATTTTTAAGAGTGTTGTAACTCAGGCCTTTTCTAACTCCTCCATTGTTCATTATGAGCTCCTCTTCCTGCATTTGGATGCTACAAAAATCCAGGAACCTCCTGAACAGTGGAGTTAAAGAAAATAACTGTCCTTCTGGTCTGCTGGATTCATAGCATCTGCTTTCTTCTGGCCAAAATATCATTTCATTAGCATACTTAGCTTTTATGACACTGCAGATTCATAAAGCACACACATATGCATACACATGCACACACATACACAAAAGGTGCAGAGTTTGTTCTGCCTTCTTGTGTCACTAGTTAGAATATGACCTGAGGGAAATGATCCTTAGAGTCACGCTAGTTATTGAAATAAAGGCATAAAGGCTAAAATCTAGGTGATCTGTCTTCTGGGCCCATCCCCCAACTGATTTCTTTATGAACAAGGAAAAGAAAGTCACATCTGTAATACTTCTAAATTTTCCCAACTCTATTAGCAGGGGGCCCCAGAGGACCTAGATGGAGTGAGCGATGACTCTGAGGAGAAACCCCAACCTTCTGGGGCTCATCTTTTCTGAAGATAAGCAAACTAGCCCACACTGGATTTCCACTTTCTGAGGACCACTATTCTCCAGTGTGTCCGCTACCTCATTGTATTGTGAGGGCAAGGGGATCCTGGGAAGACCTGTGCTCAGGACCCTGGAGGCTATGTCTGCAAGCAGATACTGATGGTCATTTATTCTCTGCACTCCCTGCCTGCCAGAGCTCTGTGTGATGTGCAGGAACTCATTCTCTCAGCAGGTCTCTCCTGGAGCATGGCTGAACTGCTCTGGTGCTTACTGGGACGACTGAAATCCAAAGCCGAAAGGGTTCTGAAGAGTGCAGCTGAGAGGCCTGCTGTAGGCAAGGAAGGCAGCCGTGAGGAGCAGCACAGTAATTTTCCCAGACCTATTTTCTAGTATAAGTGTGAGTCCATCAATGCAGCACTCTGGACTTCCTTCAGGGGTGGAGATGCTTCAGGTGCATGTGTGTGCACACAGGTGTGCATGAACATGAATGTGCACACACTTGTGTGACAAGCTGGTCCTTCATCCCAGCAAGTTGTCCAGGGACCACTCTACATTGTTTGATTTTTAGTCCTGGGGCTATGTCAGTACCTCTCTCACTTTATCTGGGGTGTAGCCATCAGTTTTAGGGGGCTGGGCTTACTCAGCTGGGCTAGGCGGGGCCAAATGTTGGCTAAGGAGAGTGCAAGGTTTAATGAATCTTCAAGAATGTGAAATGAAACTATGATTCATATCACAATTCAGACATACTTGAACTTCGAACACAGATTTTACACATCAGGAATGAGGTCTATCTACATTAGCAAAGACTTAAAAATATTTCACAGCTTTCTAGTGGGAATATAAATCAGAACAATACTTTTGAAAAGCAATTTGGTAAAAGATAGCCAATTGTCAACATGTTTATACTCTCTGACCTAAAAATACTTCTGGGACTCTAGCCAAAGAAAGTAGTCTGAAATACAGGAATTTAAAAAAAACAAAA
>PVKN010001324.1:0-53733 GCA_004027915.1 Capromys pilorides | reverse complement strand
AGTGTTTTACCTATTATGTTCCACAAGGTTTAATGTTTAATTCTGTGATCCATTTTGATTTTAATTTAGTATATAGTGAGAAATAAGAGTCCATTTTCATTTTTCGAAAGATAACCAATTTTCCCAACACCAGCCTATTGTTGAATAGACTATCTTTCCTCTAACATATGCTTTGGCACCTTTGTTCAAAGATTAAAATGATATGGGGAGGTTTCTGTATTTTTACTTCTGTTCCATTGACCTATATATTTGTTTTAGTTCTGGCATCGTGCCATTTTTATCACTATTGCTTTGTAATACAGTTTGAAGGTCAGGTATTGCTATGCTGCCTGCTTTGCTCTAATTGCCCAAAATTATTTGCTATTCTGGGACTCTTCTGGTTACATTTTGTTGTGGTTTGAGGTTTTTTGCAAGAACAATATAGTACAGTACACATTTTGTGATGAGTCACCCAACAATCACATACAAGAAGTGCAGGAAATTAATCCACACAATAAACACTAAAGAATCCAGCTGAGGGGCCTAGATCCTAATACCCTGCATGAGTCCAGCTGAAATCCTAGAGCTCATAATGATGCCTCCCACAAGTCTTAATTGGAAACCTAGAGCCTACAACAAAGTCTCATGCAGGCCTGCTCCATGGATCTGTGCTGGGAAGGCCCAAAGATCATTGGTGGAAGCTAGAAAGTCTAGGCCAGCAAGATGAAGGATCTATGCTAGCAGGCTGAGGAATCTAAACTGGAGCCAGGAAGCAATACTCAAGGAAAGCACCAGAGCTACCCTAAAGATATCACTGCCATCCTCAGCAATACTGAGATCCTGAGCTCTAGCAATGAAGAAAGCTGAGTTCCCATCAGGAAAGCCGGTGTGACAAGGTTCTCCACATGGCTGAGCAGTGCACCATTCTCCCTTCTGGGGCCAGGAAGTGATGCTCAAGATGAGAACCAAAGTTCATCAGGAAAGCCAGGATGACAAGGTCCTCCAGCAGAACAGCCCAAGAGAACTAGAAGCTTCCAGTAGCTCCAACAGCTTTTCCAAACAGTGTCCCAAAGAGTATTCCGGCAGCTTCTCCTGTTCTGCCTTTATATTACTGGTAGTAATCCTCAGATGGGCCTCCTGCACCCAGCACCATTCTAGTTTAATTCAGCTGGGTTGACCGCCAGGTAGAAATCCACTATATGAATTCTAGGATTGTTTTCTCTAGATCCGTAAAGTATGCTGTTGGTATTTTGACGGGAATTGTATTGAATCTGTATAACAGTTTTGGAAGAATGGCCATTTGGGCATTATTTATTCTTCCTATCCAGGAGAAAGGGCATCTTTCCATTTTCTGATGTCCTTTTGCAATCTTTTTTAGAGTACTGTAGTTTTCTTTGTAAAAGTTTTTCAATTTTTGATTAGTCTAATTATTGGATATTTTATTTTTCTTAGAGTAACTTCATAGCTTAACTGAAGTGTTTTCTTAATTTCCTTTTCACCCTTTTTTTTTTTAAAGATACTGGGGATTGAACTGAGGACCTTGTGCTTGTCAGGCAGGCACTTATGCCACCAAGCTATTTCCCAGAGCCACTTCATCCTGTTAATTATTGGTATGCACTAATACTAATGATTTTTGTGTGATCTTGTATCCTACTAATTACTTAAATTGGTTATTAACTTTTAGATAATCTCTGATAGGTTTTTTTTTCTAGTTGCTATTTATAATAGTGGGTTATTCAGTTTTTCCTGTATAGTTATGTTGATGTTATCTGATCTTTTATGTTTAGTAGTGTTTTTAAAAACATTTAAGGGCTGGCCAAATAGTTCAGTGGATTAAAGCATCTGCAAGCAGGCACAGGGGCTGGGGGTTCAATCCCTCGGCCTGCCATGCCAACCCTACCCTTGGAGTGCACTGAGACAGCAATTGATAGTGTGTGTGGTATGCCCCTGTAATCCCAGATCTTGGGAGGCTATAAACAGGTGGATCACTGAGTCCCATCTAGTAGTGAGACCTTGAACACCCTGTAGGTCCTTCCCTAAAAATACAAAAAAAAAAAAATTAAATTATTATTGATACATGTTTGCAGTAAGGTAGTGTTTGTTTTATAAAATTGGCTGTACCATTGTTTGGCACATAGCTTATAATTGTAATCTCTTTCTGTTGAATTATCCCCTTAATCAATATGTAGTGTCTTCCTTTGACTATTTTGATCAATTTGATCAGTTTAAAGCTCATCTGAAAATGGGATATCCACTCCTGCTTGTTTTCCTCGCTTTTGTGTATGTGAAAATTTCCCCACAAATTTGGAAAGTTTTCTGCTATCACTTTTGTAAACATATTTTTTTTCTTGTAGTATTTATTTTTTTCTTTTTTAAAATTTATTTTTATTATTTCTTACAATATTTAATATATTGCATATTGTTTTCTTCATCATAGTTTTTCAGAATATAAGATGGAAACATGATTTCGTGTCCAAACACCTTTAGTACAGATCTTTCTTTTCATTGCATAAAGAGAAAGTAGCTGTATATTTAGTCCAATAGTCCATAAGAGTAGTGGATTGTCAGCTCATCTGGCATTATTGGGGGCTGTTGACTTGAGCCTTTTATAACTCAGCATATTAATATAACTTTCCTTTTTATACCTTGTGGTTAGAGTTTTTTGCTCGATGGTTAAGACCAAGATAAAGCAAGACCTATGTTACAAAAAATGTAACTTTTTATCTGAAAATGTCAGTGAGGTCCCCTCAGTACATGAAACCATGTACTGTGGTTTGCAGAACTTTTGTCAGTGTTAGCCATCTGGATGAATCACAGCCATTGCTTGATCATTTTGCTCTCTGTGGAAGCCTGAGAGAATGTTTTCTCTCTAGGTGACTCTCCTTAGACACACTGTACATTATCACTTTCCTTGCAGCCCCATAATCTCTCCTTGAACAGGAAATTTGGGACTCTGCTGAGTTATATGCCCTTACAGTACAGGTTCTTTATGTCTTGTGTTCTCACTGACCTTGAAGGGCTAGAACCAAAATATTGGCTATGTTTGTATCCCTTCTTTTTCTCTAATTCCTTGGACTTAAGTTGTTAACAATCCAGAAGAGAAGCTTAATGATATTCTTCCCCATAACTTAGGCACTTGAGCTTAACATCACTATCTTTCTGAATATCAAATGCCTTAGATATAACATGAAAAAGGTATTTTCCATGAATTGTTGTTATTCTAAACTTTATAACCCTTGGCACAGATGGGGTTGGAGGATGAGGAGGTCAGTCTGTGGGGCCATGTGGAGCAGGAAGTCCTGTAAACATATTTTTTATGCTTTATTCTGTCTTCTTGTTTTCACTAACCCTAGGTTAGTTCTCACTGTATCACCAAGAGCTGGTGGATCCACCTTTTATGTTAACTTGTTATTTTTACAGTGTTTCTCAATAACTAATCACCACTGTTGAGGTTTGTGTCTACTTCTCCCCTCAGAGCCTCATGCAGTTATGAGGTAGACTTCTAGAGTTTGTGCTTAATTCATAATCCAGTGCTGGGATTATGGTTGTAAATACTGCTGGGATTATGGGTGTGACCCAGCCTGGGGTGGATAGCCTGAATGCAACATTAGGGAGACAGACTTGTTCATTGTTGCCACTACTCTCTTTTGCTCTTGCTCTTTACTATCTTCTGCTGCCATGAGCGGAAGGTGTGGTCCACCATGTGCCACTCTGCCTTGGAGTCAGATGATCATGGACTGGAACCTCAACAAACTGTGAGCTAATTAACCATTCCTTCCTTAATTTTGGGTGTTGGGTATTTTGTCCCAGCAACAAGCAAAAAGTAGCTGAGACAACCACCAACAACCCTGTATTCTACATCTGAGGATCTGTCCTCCCAAAGGCCACTTCTGGAGCCCATACTTTCAGCAGAATTTTTAAACTCATGAATTTCTGTTTGGAGCTTTTTCATGGATTAATTATTTTCTATGCTGGGTTTCATGTTTTGCCTCTCTTTGTTTAGCCCCTCTGGCTCTTTGCTAGTGTTTGCTGTAGACTTGCTGATTCTTTTATCTGGCCCATTATCTGTTTACTTATATCTTCTGGGAGCTTGCCAGTGCCTTATTGATCCATTTTCTTGTGTCCTCTGTTACGCTTTCAAATAATTCAGCTGTGTGGCCTTTGGTTTCCTCCCTAATGGCATCCCCAGATCTGCTTCGGAGGAGTCAGCAGTTTTTGGAGATATTCTGTTACCTTATCTTCTTATATTTCTATTTTTTTGGTTTGTTTGTTTGTTTGTTTTCTGTGCTGAGGTTTGCAGATTGATTATGTGGATAGATTTGTCACTAGTATTGAGAGCTCTTTAGTTAATGTCTACTTCTCAGCAATGTCGTCTGGGTATGCCTAACTACTGGCATTTGCCTTTGTCCTGGGATCCAACAGCCTGCATTTATTTGGGTGAGGAAAGTTGCAGCTTATTTGACCCTGTACCCAGTTCTTGGGAATGAGTCACAATATTGTTAATGACAGAAAGACAATCCAGATATTGGCATGCAAAGTAAGACAATTCACATATTCCCACCAATTTGAACCACCAGGTGCATGTATGACTGTTCCATTCGGTGGCATGAGACAGATCCATAGGATCTTGCAAGTCATGTGATAGAACCATCATGTGTGTTCCACTCCTGGTTGAAGCCTGAAGACATGTGATACTTTCAAGTCAGAGCTTCCCAGCAGCAATACAAATGCATTTTGGCCCTGTTGTGAGAGTGTGAATAGCAGCAATTATGTCACCTCGGCTATGGCAATACAATCAGCAATAAAAATGACATAAAAAATAAACTGGATATATGATATGCCCTAGGAACCAATAATGTACCATTCTTAACCATAAAATAGAGCTCTATGATTACAGTGTAAGTACTAAGACAAACAAGATATTGAGCTGCAGTAAATATCTACTAATTGGAATGACTTTATCTCCACTAACAATAAAACAGTATTATCAACAGTAATATCAGAATTACTTATCTATAGTTTCATAGAACTTAATGGTTATAATACTAATGCTACCAGGCTTGGGGAATGGCAGCAGGAAAAAAGTAAAATTTGAAAAATTAAGCAATGAAAGATGAGAAGGAGGTGATAAAAGTGAAATAAAGTTCCCACTAAATTATAAAAGGAAATTAATAGTATTGGGTAAAATCAAGGAGAGAAAAGGGACAAAGAAGAAAAATAGGATTAAACTAAAAAGGAGAATATGATAAGGGGAAAAATTAAAATAGAGGGAGTAAGAAAAGAAATAAAACACCAAAATGAAAAAAGAAGAGAAAAAAAATATAAGGGGAAAAATAAATCAAAGCAAACAAAAACAAGAACAAAAATTGGTCCAAAAAATCCTCAGTATTTCCAAATGAGTGATTTCTTTCCTGATCCTACAGACTTGGAACCCAGAAATTGACAGTCCTCTGTGCCCAGCTTTATATCTCTGGGTTTGTGAGTGCACCCTCTGCTCTGGGGCCCTCTGTCTGTGGACCCCAGACTGTGGCAACTGTCCAAGTCGAGGTTTGTTCCTGCTCATGTTGGTGCCCAGGGGAATAAACAGATCCCTGTTCTTTTCTGGATGTAGGCAGTGGGAAGGGGATTCTAGCAGAATACTGTACTCAATTTCATTACCTTCATACTAGTTACTGTATCTGTTGGGCCCGGTTCCATGTGGAAGGTCTTTTGTGCCTGAGCATGAACTTCTCAGAAGATCTATGTCTAACCCTCATCCTCTCTGCACTTGTCTATTGTGACTGTCTCTTACCCAGTCTCTGTGGCAGGGTGACATTGCAAGTCCTGGAGTGATGCTGTTTTATAGATGCTCTATGGCTCTGTCCCACATAATCAAACCCTTCTGAAATGGTGCCTGATTAAACTTTGGTAATATGGCAATAATTACATTGGATTTCTTCTCCAGCTCTGCTCTGCTCTGCCATGAAGAGGTCACTCTAGAGCAGAAATACAGACCTTTAGATTTTTCAATGATACAAATAGCCCACTGTAGCATGCATGCCACAGGTTCACTGCCATTGTTCTACAGTACAAGCTCATGCTATTTTTGCAGTTTACAACAGTTATAGGCTTTTCTTGGGGCTAAGAACTGCTAGCCCATCTGTTATTGTTCCTGAAGCTGCCAACTCTTGAGGGCTTATTTTCTCTCCTGTATCACTGGCCTCATTCAGTGTCAAGTTGACTAGTCAATTGTCACCTATGTGGCATTGTGCTGAGCGGACCAAGGTGCTAAGCCGGCTAGCAGTTGGCAGTGTGACATGGCTGTGTGTGTGGGACTCATAATGTGGAGCTGGCGGGGGTCTCCTTCCAAGCTTCTCTTTCTGGGCTTTGGCTTTGCCCATGATCAGGTCAGTGGGTTGGTCAGCATCTCTGCAGCCCCCTGAAGAGGGAAAACAAAATCTATAGCTGGCTTGGAGTTAGCTGGTGGCTGTGGCCACGGTGTGGAATCTATAGGTATGGAGCTGATTAGGGGCTAGCATGAGTCTCTCCAGCCCATGGGGTGTAGGTCTGTCCACAAAGCACATTATTTGAAAGGTGGTCATTTGGCTTAATAGTGAAGTGCATGGACTGGGGGTGTAGCTCAGTGACCTAGAGAGCTTGCCCAACATGCATGAGCTCTGGGTTCCATCCTTAGCCCAACAAAAAAAAAAAAAAAAAAATGAGGGATGGAGAAAGAGAGGGAGGAAAAGAGAGGTCAAGGGAAGAGAGAGAAAGAAACAATAAGAGGAGAAAGGGAGGAGAGAAAGACACAGTTCCCACACTCACATCTTGGTTTCCAAGATAGTTTATTGGTTATGCTTTATTGATCATACCCTGTAGGACAGTGTCCCAAACTCACAGATGTTGTTACCCAGCACTGTGAATGATTCTTTGCAATCTCTGTGCCATGATTCCATGCCCTCTGCTTCTACATCACTTCCTGAATTACAAAGTGGGCTCCCTCGGCAGCTCAGTGATACATGAGTTGCTGTAGTGGCACAGATTTTGTGGATATAGGCCACCAATGATGGCACTGATAGAAGTATGAGGGAAAGGGTAATCAAGTTCCATTCCCATAGAATTAGTTATCCGGGGGAGCACAGTCCTGCAACTCCATGCAGGAGGAGCCCAACAACTAGCCGGCCATCAAATTGCTGCATGGCCCTTTCCACTGTAGCCTGAAGTCAGGTTTGCAGAATCAGTCTCTGCTCCTGGCTGTGGCTGTTTGAGCTCTGGAAAGGATGAGGGCCCTTCCTTGGAGAGGTTGCTCCAATCTCTGCCTCCAGAACCACGTTACTGCTGAGTGGATGCAGGCATGGTTGGGGATGGGACCTGTAGACAACAGGATACACTGGGCAGTCATTGTGTCTACCCAGTCATTGGGACCATCCTCATGGGACACAAATCATCTCTGTCTCTGGGTCAGTTCTGAGAGATCCACCTGAGTTTCGAGGGATCCACACTGCCTCCCGTGCCAGCCATCATGGTTTGGAGGCCCTGAGCAATCAGGCCAGTCATTGCTGTCCTGATTCAGTGTAGGTGTCCATACCTTGGCCCTCCTGCCTCCGGAGAGAGTGTTCACCATCATGTGATACTCCACATTTTGCCAGAGAGGATTTCACTTCCTATGGTCCCACTGTCTTTGGGACTATGGTAGAAAGAGACCGTGATTCTACAACTGTGCCTTCCTGAGCGCCAGCTGTGTGCAAGCCCTGCCAGGTGCTCTTCCTTGACTGGCTGTGCAGAGCACCCCAGGGAGCTGGTATGTGGACAGCAGGACCACAGTATGGGAAGGGTCTCCATCACTGTGACCGAGTGACAGGGTCACCTTGTGCCCAAGTGGATATACATGGTGCTTCCAACTGTAGCTCCTTCTGGGCAATTTGTGCCCCAGCCTTCCTGATTGTAGTTTTAATTCCAATATTTGCTCTGCATGTCAGATTTTGCTATGCTAGCCTTTCAAGAGTTGCTCTCCATCTTCACATTCTGTACAGTTTAAATAAAATTAAAAGATGGACATGATGTAAGTCCAGCAATCTGGGAGGTTGAGGCAGAAGGATAGCATGCTTGAGCCCAGCGTGGGCAATTCAGTGACTTAATAGGACCCTGTCTCAAAACAAAAATATAGAAAAAGGCTGGGGATGTATCTCAGTGCAAAGGTCCTGAGTTTAATCCCTTGTAAAGCACATGTGTGCGTGCGCGTGCATGCGCACAAACACACACAGATTATTAGTTCATAAATTGGCCAAATTTTACTTTTAAATCACCTGGGTGCTTTGTGTTTCAGTAGGTAGATCCTGAGCAATCTTCAATTTCCTCTGTAGTTATGGAACCACTAAGGTTTTCCATCTCCTAGCAAACCAATTTAGTAATTTACATATTTCTAAAAATGCATTCGTTTTATGCATAATATCTATTTTACCTAAGTTTTCAACATTTTTGACATTGTGTTATGCCTATTATTTCCTTGTAAGCTATTTCACTTCCTATCGGCAGTTACTTTATTCCCTTTGTCATTTCTAATGACATACATTTGTGTGTTTTCCTGTTTCTTAGACTCAGCAGAGTCTAATCAAATTGTAATTTTATCAGTTCTGCTTTATTTTTCCAAGTCATTAATTTGCACATGTTCTCTTTCTCCTCATTTTCTGTGAATATTTTATTGTTCTGTCATAGCTTCCAGAGTTGAATATTCAGGATAATCTATCCCCATTCAGTAATTCTTAAAATTACCCCTTGAATGTCAGCTCTGGAAAGAGAAATTCTTCTCTCTTAAGTACTGCTTGATCCCTAGCACCCAGAACAGTGCTAGCCAGTTGTGGATGTCCAGGAAATATTTGGGCAAAGAGGGAACAAGTTACTGGCTTTGTACATAAATGTTTAAGGTCACAACCCCTGCTCTGAAAAATGTTCAGGCTTTGATATAAAATAAGTCCATTGTGAAATATTTCAGACTGCTTTTATTTTATTTTTAAAATCTAATGTGAGCTATTTAAAAGAATGTATGAAAATACGTAAGTGGTTAGACTTGAGGTGAAGTCATTTGCTTTATTTTATTTATTTGTGAGAGGATCTGTAGTTCAGGTTAGCTTTGAACTCACTATGTAGTGCAGGCTGGGCCCAAGCTCACAGCAAGTTCCACACTCAGTCTCTCACTGCTGGGATTATAGGAGTGCATCACCACAGTTGGTGAAATTATCAGTTTGTTATTAGTTTCTAATTTCATTATAGCATTATCAGGGAATGTGGCCCCTATGAATTCTACTTTCAATTACTGAGTTTTATAGCTTGATACATGGTCAGTTTTTGTAAGTGTGTCATGGAAATTTAGAAAATATTCTGCTTTGAGGCTACAAATGAAGCTCTTTAACTTTTGTATCCAAGCCTTCTCTTTCTTCTATTCCACTGGATTCTGAAAAAGTTACAGCAACACTTCCACTAAGATGTTGGCTTCATTAAAGTTATTTATGTTTCATGACACCTTATATCTTTTATTTGAAGAAAAAGAAAAGGAGTTTTTTGCGATAGGGTCTCACTATGTAGTTCAGGCTGGCCTTCAACTCACTATGTAGGCCATGCTACCCTCAAACTCACAGCCATCCTCCTACCTCAGTCTCCTAAGAGTGAGGACTACCGGTGTGTGCCACCACACACAGCTTTCGTTTGTTGTAGATCCTCTTGCCTGGAATTTTGCTTTGTCTGATATAAGTATTTGCCTGGGATATCTTTGCCAGGCTTTTAATGTTAATCTTTGTTGTTTTATGTGACTATTTTGTAGCTTTTATACATCTGGTGTTGTAAGTGTGCACATGTGTCTACTTTTCATTACTGTAACCTAACAACCAAGGCAGGCTAACCTTAGAAAGTAAGGAGTATTCTATGGTTCTAGAGCTTAGGTTGAGGGGCGCCACCTGGTGGCCTTTCTGGTGGTATGAGTAGAGACAGGAAGGGTACTGTATCCTCTGTTCTCTCTTTGCTTATGAAGCAACTAGCATTTAGGGGCGCTGTGGCCGGGGGTGGGGAGTGGGCTCTACTTTCATGATCTGATTTAATCCTAACACTTCCTGAAGGTGTCACCATAACATCAGAGCAAGGTCAGTCTCCACCCTGTTGATCCTCCTTCAATCCTCAACATAGGGCTTATACAGCAATGTGAGTTTCCAATTCAAACTATATTTGTACATGTAACACAAGAACATGTCTGAGCACAGCGTGGTAGGCACACCTGTAATCTTAGCACTCTGCATGGCTGAGGCAGGAGAATTGTAAGACTGAGCCCACTGTGGGCAAGTTAGCCGTTAGTGAGACCCTGTCTTAAGAAAAGGGGGAGTGGGGAGAGGCTGATGATCCAGTGGGGTGCAAAGGCTTTGGGTTTAATCTGTAGTTTGTTTGCTGTTGCTTCTTTGGGGAAAGTTTTTCAAGTCTTCTTAGGCAAGAGTTTTGTGGGGATAACATGGAGGAGCCTGAGAGGGAAGCTGAAGTCACATATAGGAACTTGAGTCCTTTCTGTAGCAGCCTGGGTAGTGGCCCCTCAGAACAGCAGACCTACATGCCTGGGATCTGTGTCCCCTTGTAATGGCACTGCCTTTGTAGAAGCAGGTTAATGAGGGGTCTAGGGATGGAGAATTATTGTAGCTCAGTGCATCATAAGAATTTTCCTGAGAAGGAGGTGAAAAAGCGTTTGACCCCTCAGGCAGAGGTGGGTGGTCCTGCACGAGCTCTAAAGTGCAAGGAAGTGGCTGGAGTCACACCTGGAGGCCCTACTCTGCCCCATCTGGTTCTGGCCCAGGCACCCTCCAGAACTCTGAGAGAAAGTATTTATTTTGTTTTTGCCAGGGCTGGCCTACCGGGCCTCACCCCTGCTAGACCCACTGATCACAGTAAGTCAGGCTCCAGCCAGCCATCTGTTGTTTTTAAGCAAGCACGCAGTCTGGGGACTGATACCCTGAGCGAGCAGGCATAATTCTCCAGAGGAACTGGGCAGAGAGTAAATATGGAATCATGAAGTGAATTCACCAGGTCAGGGACACAGCAGAGGTGGGAGGGCCCCACAATGGCAACTGCAGATGGAGGCTGGGCTGGAGGCCTCAGAGCAAGACGCCTGAGGATGCTGCTCCAAGATGGAAGCCCCAGAGCCCCTAGTGCAGGTCAGTGTTCCAGGGTAGAGGACCTGGAGCTCCAGGTGTGCATGCAACAGCAACAAGTGCTACCCATACACTGGGACCCCCTGCTGCTCTGGACTAAAGGGGTGTGGGGGGGGGGGCGGAATGACACATCCAGACAGCTCAAAAGTGGCTCTCACATATGCCAGGGAATTGTGTTGTGCTGGTCCGAGGCCTCTCCACGAGGGCAGAGCAGGTTGATGACCAAGCACAACTGTCGCCCTCTGGCACATGCCACCTGGGGTGCTCTGTTTTCTAATGTGAGCATTCACAGATGTAAATGTTTTACTTAGGACTGTTTTCAAAGTGTCCTGGAACATTTTATTGTGTACTAGTATGTTGTTTTGGCGTCATCATTTGATTCTAGGAACTGTATAATTCCTTCTTTCATTTCCTTTGTGATCCATTCAAGAGAGTATCATTTAGTTTCTATGGATTTGCTTAATTTCTATGGTGTCTTTTGCCATTGATTTCTAGTTTTTTTGTGCTGTAACCTGATAATATGTATGAGATAATTTTGATTCTTTTGTATTTCCTTAATCCTGCTTTATGGCCTAAAATGTGGTCCAATTTGGAAAAAGCTCCATATGCTGTTGAGAAGAACGTGTAATCTGTTGTTAGTTGTGACTCCTACAGGTATCTATTAAGATTATTTTCTCAAAGACTTAGTTCAAACTGATACTTGTTTTATGAATTTTTTTGGTCTGTTTGTGAGAGTGGGGTACTGAGGCTGCCCCCCCACCACTATAACTGTGTTGATATTTTTCTGGTACTTTTATATTCAGTAGTATATGGTTTATGAAGTTAAGTGTTCTGGTGTTTGGTGCATATATGTTTATAATTATTATCTCCTCCTGTTAACTGTTTCTTTAGCCAATAAGTAGTGACCTTCTTTGTTCTTTCGATCAGTTTTGGTTTAAAATCCAATTTGTCTAAAATTAGAATAGCTAGTCCTGATTTTTTTTGGAGTATTTTATTTCATAGAATTTTTTCTATCCTTTGATTTTTAATCTGTTAATTTATATTTTTAATTTTTTTTACTTTTAATAAGAAATAACAATATGACAGTTTCAAAACATGTTAGTAGTACATTTGCAATAATTAATACAATGTTGTTGTCCTTGTAGTAGTTATACAGAGCACAGGTTGCACACGTGATAAATTTTCTAATCATTACTGGTCCAAAAAATTTCTTCTCTTTGAACTAAGAGAAAGTAGTTGTGTACACAGTCCAGTGTTCCATTTCAGTGGGTTACTGGTGAAACTGGCAATGTTGGAAGCTGTTTATTTAAGCCTTTTACAGCTCAGCATACTAATCTAGCTTTACATTTTATACCTCATAGTTAAACTTTTCTGCTGGGTGGTTAAGGGCAAGTTAAAGCAAGAAATGTATAATAAAACATGTAACTTTTATATCTTCCAAGGTCAGCCAAATCCCTTCAGGATTAACTTTGAAACCATTTACAGTGCTTTGTACAACTGCTGACAGTGTCAGCCGTCTGGATGAGTCACGGCCATTGCTTGACCAATTTGCTCTCTGTGAAAGCATGAGAGAATGTTTTCTCTCTAGATAACTCTCCTTAGGCACACTATACACCTTCAATCCCTTTCCTCTGTGGTCCCATAAATTCCTTGAACAGAAAATTTGGGAAACCACTGAGTTCTAGGATGTTACAGCACAAGTTCTGTTCTATCCTGAGTCCTCACTGACCTTGAAGGGCTGGGACCAAAATATTGGCTATCCTTGTAGCTCTTCTTTTTCTCTAATTTTTGGTCTGTAAACTTATATTATTAGCTCTTGAGGAGAAAAGTCTAGTGATACTATTACTCTATAACATGGGTACTTGAGCTTAACGTCACTGTCTTTCTGAGTATCAAACATCTTAGACTTAACTTGGAATTGGTATTTTCCATCAATCATTGATATTCTAATAAGTCTCTATAGAATGTGATAAAAGCAGTTACATATTTTTACACAGACATTTAGAAATCTAATGAGGTACAAAATTGTAGAGTGTCAATCCTATGACATTTTGCCTAGTCTCTTACTCTCACTTAATGTGAATTTCTTTTGAATTAGATGCTTTTTTTTTTGGTCCAGTATGTATTGTTGGGTTTTGTTTTGTGATCTATTTTGCCAATCAATATCTTTCAATATTTTGATTGAGGAATGGAAACCGTCCACACTGAGAGTTAGTACCAAGTGGTATGAACTTCTCCTCATTGTTGCATTATTTTCCTGTTGCTGACCCCTCCACCTCCTTTCTGCTTCACTTCTTACTCTGCCTGTTGTAGTCATTCTACTAGGTTTTGTGGGGTACACAGTTGGACATAGTTCATTGTCTCTTTCTAGGATATCCTTGGGAAGTTTTTGAAATGCTGGATTGGTAGTTGTCAATTGCTTGATATGCTCTTTGTCATAGAAATAACTAATTGTCCGTCACTCCTGAAGGAAAATTTTGCAGCCTGTGTAAGTCTGGATCAGAAGTCATTATGTTTTCTTCTTTTCTTTCTGACATAGGATCTTGCTAAGCAGTTCAGGCCAGCCTTGCACTCACTTTGTAGCCCAAGCTGATCTCAAACTTGCAACAATCCTCCTGCCTCAGCCTCCCAAGTGCTGCGATTACAGGCGTGCATAAGTCTTTATCTTATCGGGACTGAGAAACTGCACTTCACGTTCTTTTGACTCCTAAGGTTTGTGTTGAGTCTGATGTAACTTGAGTGGGCTTATCTTTATAGGTGATTCATTCCTTTTCTCTAATAGCTTATAAGATCTGTCCCCATGCTGAACTTCTGGCTTTTCAATTACATGTGACATGGACAGCTTCACTCTTCATGATAGTGATTTGGGGCTGTATGCACCTCATTTATCTGTGTGTTTCTTTCTCCATTTTTGAAATGATTTGTTATTTTTCTGTTATTTCTGTAAATAGGTCTTATTAGAATGCCCTTTGTGCTATCTTTTGCTTTTTCACTTATTCCAATTAGTCTCATTCTTCTTTGCTCATCTGGTGGCTATTGGATCCATCTTTTATGTTCTCTTACTGTTTTTCTTTCTAAGTTGTCTCTAAATAATTGTCTTCTGAGCTTCTCTGGCTCCTGCATCTGGTGATTTCTGATTCTTGCTAAGGTCTTGGTTTATCCTAGTTCCGATCAAAGGTCTACAGCCTCAGTCTCCAAAATAGATTCTATGACACACCAACTCCCCCACCCTGCTCTGCCACTAAACAAGTGAATGGTGATGGCAGGCAAGGCAGGGACATGCTGAGCGGGGCTGGCAGGTTTAATTTCTAGCTTTCAAGGTTGATTATTTTCTAGCTAGGTCTTATTTTCAGGATGTGTTGTAAGTGCAGTGGCTCAGTAAATTTGGAAAATGCTAAGCGAAGCCAAATTCTGTAACATTCCTGTAGAAATAACAGCAAATTATGATAGGAAAACAGAAATGCATACATTGCTGGAAGAAGTATAGGCTGACAACTTGGGGAATGTTTGGCACTGGCCACACCTGCCAGTTCCACTCCTAGGCATACCTGCCCAGGAAAAGTGTGAAATATGTTGACAAAAATACTAGAACATATGTGCTCACAGCAGCTCTGCTCACAGCAAACACTGGGAAAACTTAAATATTCCCAGCAGGCAAATAGACAGAACAGCTATAATAAATCCATCCTTACAATGGAATACTCCTCAATAAGAAGCAGGGAGGAGGGTGGGTGGGTTTTCCAGCTCTTGTGGTGAGTGGAAGAAGCCAGACACAAAAGGCCACACATCCTGTGAGAGTCCATTTAGGGGAAGCCTTGGAACAGGAACAGCTCATTGATTATTTTACAGGCCAAGGTGCCACCTCTGAGGAGTGGGGAGGGAACGGCATGGGAGTGATAAAACGTCCCTCATCTCTCTGCAGTGACATGATGTGATCTTTTGTTAAAGTTCACTGAGCTGAAAATCTGGGATTTGTACCTGCACTGGGTATAAATCCTATGGAAGTTACTATGCAACTTCTGAAGGCCTTATCCAGTTAGGATGTGTATGTGTGGTAGGAGAGGAGCCTGGCCCACAGGGCTTCCTGACCCACCTTGAGCCTCATTGGTAGGTGGGAGCAGAGGTCCCTTCTAAGGGTGTGAACTAGAACATGGGGGGACAGGAGCATAGGATTCCTTGGTCCTCTGATCTCAGGGGTCATAGGACATTGTTGGTTCTGAGAGACCAGGAGAGGGGAGAAATGGGTTACTATAACTCTCCAGATGGGGCCAAGCTATGCACTCCTTTCCCTGGATGTACATGCTCTGCTAATGGATGTCAGGGTGTTGGTGTCTGGGCTGAGCTGTGATGGCCAGTACAGCAAGGAGAGTTTCTAAAATGACGAGGTGAACCCCCACCGCCCCACCACTTGCCTCTGTGGAGGTTGTGCGGTTCAGTACTCTCATCTTGTGCAGGCTGACCACGCCCCTCTTTGACTCCAGACTGAGGACAGAATTGGACTGGCGGTGGCCCCTGCTGCAAGCTGGGGACCTCTGGGGCTGTCAGTAGCTAGAGTAGCCCTGGGCAGTCACAGGCTGTGTGGTACCAATGCTTGCAGTCTTGCTGGTCCTCTCTGCTGACAGCTCCTGGAGACTGTCACAGCCACTGCTTGCCGCTGTTCCCCCAACCTGGCCTAGCAGGTGTCCTTATTTCTCTGTCAATGTAGTGAGGCACAGCAGACAATTCGTGAATGAATTAGGATAGAAATGAGAATTTCAGGTTGTGTGTGTGTGTGTGTGTGTGTGTGTGGTTTGTGCAGGCTGAGCTCAGGAAGAAAGGGGCCAGGGAGGGTCACAGAGGTATGGGCAGCCAGGTGGGCCAGTGACAGTTACTCCCTGAAAGGTCCTTGCTGTGTGCAGGAATGACATTACCGTGTGTGCGGGTGACAGATGCTTGGTGGACGATTAGGAAATAAGTCCTTCTCTCCCCTGGGCCTGATAGCATCGGCAGCTAAGAGGCCTGTCTGATTTCATTACAAATCTCCCTTCCTGGGCTTGGAGCAGCTCTGGGCACACAGGTGTGGGAGGACAGTGGCCGCAGCAAGGGCATTTTGCTTTAATTGTGGCCATTAATCTGGCACCAGCAGCTGGGCTGTCCTATGGGGAAGGAGGAGACAGGAAGCCCATCAATCGGGAGCCAGTTGACCCCACCACCTGCTCTCTGGTGAGCGGGGAGTGGAGGAAGAGCTTAGCTCTGCCCCAGGCCCTCCTGGGTTCTTTGATTCTGTAGGCATCCTGGGGAGCTGGCAGGTGACACCCCCAGCCCTGGCTCTCCTCCTGTTTTCCCAGGTGGGACATATTATGTGAGGTGGTGGCACCTTGTCTAATGGCAGCCCCAGCCCCGAAGTCAGAGTGTAACCCTGAGAAGGATAGGGAAGCACCGGAAACAGTCCCGTGAGCAGGGTGGAGTGTGGCACTGTCCCAGAGCCAGGCAAGGCTGGAGAGGCCCCATCACAGCGACAGAATGTGCCTATGGATGTGGGGCGGGCAGGCCCTCTCCACTTCTGCCTTCCATTCTGCAGCCCCAGCTATAGCCTCAGGCAGGGCTCTGGCAGGACTGGGCCTGGGCTAGGCCAGGGCTGCTTGGCGCTCTCCTGTGTCCCCTAGTGCCAGGAGTAGCCTTGCAGGGCCAGATGGAGGTGTGAAGTGTGAGCAAAGTGCTACCGGAGAGGCAGGGTTGGCAATGAGGAGGGGGCCCAGGAAGGAGCTTTGTGAGCTTGATTCCTGGGTGGCCAGGCTCTGGCGAAGCACCATGTGCCCTGGACAGTGCTTCCCTGAATGAGGCCTGTGGACACACAGGAGCATGGGCAGGCAGCACGTCATTAGGGAGGGGCTGGAAGCAGGCCCTGCCCAGGGGCTCCCGAGGGGCTTTTGCCTCCAGTAGGGCCTGGCAAGGACACAGAAGGGACAGCCTGCCAGGCAGGGCCCATGCTCTAGAGCAGGAGGTTGGGACCTGGGAAACCCAGACTCTTGGTGCCTCTCACAAAAGATGATTTCAGGTAAAGAATCAAGGTCCATCTGAACATGGAACATGTGTATGTGGTATGTACTGTGTAGTGTTGTGTGTCTCATGCAGTACGTGATGTATGTCTGTGTGACATGTAATATGCCATGTGTAGTGTGTTGATATGTGTCGTATGTGCTATAGGCAATGTGTGTGGTATATATGAATAGTGTCTTATGTAGTATATAGTGTATTATGTGTATGGTATGTATATATGTCCGTGTATGGTACGTGGCATGGTGTGTGTATGTGTGTGTGTGTGGTGTGGCATGTGGGGTGTGGCTTGTGTGTTGTGTGTGGTATGTGGGATGTGTTTGCCTATATTCAGTACATGTGTCTGTGTATTATATGCAGGTGGTATGTATGTGTGTTGTGTTGCCTGTCTGTATGGGTTGTCATGTATGTGAGGTATGTAGTTGTATGTATGGTACATGTCTGTGTGTGGTATGTCTGTGTGCATGGATGTGTCTATGCATAGTATGTGTAGTGTAAGTATGTGCAGTGTGTTGGTGTGGAGGTGAGGTCAGGCACCCTTGTGCCAACTGCAGGGGGGCTCCCTCCTGAGCTCAGTGACCTCAGCCAGTAGCTCAGTGGTCTGCACTCAGGCTCCTCTAGGGTTGGAGTGGTCACTCACTCTGTGCACTGCTGTGCCCAGGAGAGGGACTAAGGCAATCTATCAGCCCTGGGAAGCTGGTTGAGGGGTTCAGCCCTCCTGGGTCCTGGTTTGGGGGCATCCTGACCTACCAGGAAGCTGGGGAATGGCCTGACCTCTGGTTGTGTCCAGCACCTGGCCCTCTTGCTCCAGGGTCCTGAGTGGAGCGAGCAGTCTCCCACCTGCCTTCCTTGGTTCTCTCTGCTCTCAAGCCCCTTAGACCCATTCCACTGCCATGGCTAGAGAGTTCCTGTGCCCCCTGCTCTGCCCCTGCAATATCCTTGGAACATACCATGATGCATTCAACTCTGATGCCCAGTGCCTTTGTCCAGGGCCCCCTCACAGTTTGTCCTCCTGGAAGATGATCCCACCACTCAGGGGCTTATTGGCCTGCCCTTCTTCCCAACAGGCCCACAGCAACACTTTTGACCTTCTGTGTGTGGCTTTCTTTGTTTTCATCCCACTTGTAATCTCGAAAACTGGCCTCCTGGCACGGATGGATGACCTGGGCTGAATTTGCTACAGTGGAGGATGCTGGGACACTGTACTGAGGCCTGCAGTATGGCCTTACACTGTAATTTTGCACTTGTACCTTGAGGAGGTGTCAGTGTCTCTTCACTGTTGTCTGCTCTGGACTGAAGGGTGACATGGACCCTCATCTGCCCTGTGGGCTTTGGCCGCTCAGGTGGCTGTGCCTCTTGGAGCCAGCAGCTCTGCTTTCGGAGGAGACCAGGCTCTAGGAAGATGAAGCAAGGCCTGAAGAACTTGGAACTCCTTTTTTTCCTCTAGAGAATCGAGAGGCTCAGTAGGTTGAGGCAGAACTGGGTCATGCTCAGGGTGGCAAATCAGGCCTACTAAGTAGCTCTGTGGGCGAAGCAGCTCCAAAATCTAGATACACTAAATAATCTGCTTGCTGCATTCACCTGGTCGCTTTATTAGCATGAAAGATAAATTTAAATCAGCCTTGTGGCTAAAGGAGCCCACACTCACCTCCTCATTAAACAGAGAAGCCAGCTAGGTCCAAGGACACCCAACCCCCTCAGTTAATTCACATTTATTACAATCAGGAAGCAATCTAATTCAATTAAAACGTATCTACAATGTGCTTAATGAATCTCGCCAGAATCAAGTACATTGGACTGCAGCATTTATTATGCCAAGCAGCATTATGAGCAATGCTGAAGCCAGCCCTACATCCCCAGGAAGGGACCAAGTCAGGGAGGGAAGAGGCCCTGCAGGGGAGGTGGTGGGGTGGAATCACTGCATCACTCTGGGTAGGTAGGAGGTACTTAGAGCTGGTCTTAAGCCAGCAGGAGGTGTTTGGGAAGCCAGGGAAGCTGCCATTCCAAAGCTGCAGTTGTTTCTCTGACTGGTGAGGTACAGATTTGGACACAGTTTTAAAAATTAAAAGCCAAAATGATGCCTACCGGGGTTTGTTCTTGTGTGCTACTGGTACAGAGCATTTGCTGGGGCCCAGCAGTAAGCATCTGCTGCATGATGTCCTGTCATCCTGATGTGGTCCTGTGACACAGCCACCATTAAACACAAGGTGAACCCTGCAACCCCTTGGGCAGAGGCCTCTTGTGAGCTCAAGATGCTTGGGACTTCTGAGCAACTGGACTTGGGAGAGAACCCACAGACCTGCCTCCCACAAGGCTCCCCAGGACCTGGTTCTCTGATTTTGGAGACTTGAGAGTGCCACCTCCCAGCCTGTCTGTCGGGAGCAGCTCTTCCTGACACCCCAACCCCTTCTCACCCAATCATCTACACTCACACCAAACCGGATATGCCACTGAGTGTCCACTAAAAAAGAACTTTATTCATTTCGTAGGAAGAGCATGAGGAGACAACAGGAAGATGGTCATTAAAGAAAAAGATGGAGCACATAATCTTGTGGGATATATAGCATGCATTAGTGGCTGTCATTCCTGGATGGTGACCTGGGGGGTCAGTTCTATTCTCTGGATTGTCTATCGCAAAGAATTGCTCTTGTAATCAGAATAGACTATTAAAATGATTTTTTAGATAAGCCATCTTGGCTTCTCATTTCTCTTATTTCTAGAAAGGTTAAAGCTTTGGATTCTTCTGTATCAGTCTACTGTTCCTGACAATTTGTTCGAGCTCCTCATAACTCAGACTTAACCCATAGCTTATATTTGTTGAAATAGTTTCCTTAGTTCTTTACTTTTTGTGTGGGTTCTAATGTTTTCAGTGGACAAAGGCTTATCATCTTCAGTCAAACCTATTGATCTCCCCCTTTCAGAGGCCTCCCATTGCTTTTTAGCTTAAAAAAAAACACAAAACCTCCCTTCTTCAATGAGAGATAAAGCAGATATTGACTTAGTTCTTAGGGCTTCTTTCCTCTTTTCTTTTCCTTTTGGATGTAATTCTTTGTTTGATCTGTTTGAATTTATATACCAGCTTACAGTGTGCAGAATAATTATTTTCCAAATAGTGAAGCAACTGGACCCTTCCCCTTTGTTGGCGCGTGTGTTTTAGAATTGTATCATTTTTAGTAGGAGAGGCTGCTTTTGAGAAGCTTGATGTCCAGGATGTATGTCAGATGTCACTTGCACACATTATGCCTCATAAGCATGTATGTGTGTATTGTGCATTTGCACCAACATAGAGTGATTCCTGTGACTGGGTAGGAGTGGAGGTGGGAGGGGGGGTTAAATAACCCCTCCCTGATATAGGGAGAAGAGGGGAAGGAGGAGCCAGCATCTTTCCTGCCTACTCAGTTGCTCTGTGGGTCTACAAGCTGTTCTGAGAGCTTCTCTGGTGGAGAAGAGGGGAAGCCCAGACACCTGCTGGGACAGTGGTGTCCACTTGAGTGACAAGTGATGGAGGAAAGGCACCTGGAGCAAGGGTGAGTGGACAGATGGACCACAGGCTGGGAGGTTTCGCCATACCCCCATACCCGACAGCACTGCCCTGTGCCCCAAGAGGAGCATCTTACAGAAGCTAGGGAGGTACTCCTTGGAGTGTGCTCGTGACTGGGTGCACGTGCATGACCCCTGTACCCTGAGAGCACCCGGCCCATCCTCTTCTAGGTAGGAAAGCAATCCAGACTCTGTGGCAGACTGAAAGATGTCACTCTGCAGATGGGTGACAACAGAGGCTGCAGAGTGACAACAGAGGCTGCAGGCAAGTGTCAGTGGTCCATAGCCCAGTGAAAAGAGGTTTTTTGGATTCCCACTGGGAGCTCCCAGGTACGGTCCCCTGCAGGTGGCGTGGTGGAGAGCCAGTGGGTAACTGCTCTTCAGGCTTTTATTCCAAAGCCAGAAACGGGTGGCTGCCCAGCCCTCTTGTCCCTTCCCCCTTGTCCAGCTAGGCCAGCACGCCAGGTCCTCAGGGCTGTGAATTGGACACAGGGTGCCTCCCTTTTATTTCCCAGTCCCAGCCCAGTTCTTTCCTTGTTTCTGTCTCCCAGAAGCCCATATGCTTCTGTGCTCCTTCTGACTGGTGGCTTTGCTGACTCTTCCTCCAGGGCATGGGAAACACAGTTTAGGCCCACAGGAATGTGCGTTTTGCTCCTTGGCGATACAAAACTCTCACCTGGTGGCCATTTTTTCCAGGAAGGTCCCTAAAACACGATCTACTAATTCTAGAGTGCTTGCTGATATAGAACAGAAATGCAGGTTGCAGGCAGTGTCCACTGCAGGGACCACAACTTTAAGACTGGGTCTAAATCTGAAGCCTCCTGGTTTACATGTTCTTCCATCCCACTCCAATACCATGGGAGCTTTTACTACCAATGATCAAGCCAGTGGCCTCTTGCCTGCCTGCTACCAGAGCCAGCCTATGAGCCTTTGTGAGACCACAGGCGCATAGATCCTGTGGGTGATGTTTTCTGAGCTCTGCTCTTGCTCCTGTATCTGCACAGCTCTGTAATTCCCACTAGGGGAGTTAGCAGTTAGAAGCCTCCCCACAGTGCTGCAGACGAGGTGGCCTGCAGGAAACTAACCACCAGGGGGCGATCGCACACAGCAAACCTGTGGCACCCTGCACCCTGATACCCCCTGCTGGGGAGGCTGTGAGTTCCATTTTCTCTCCTAGGCCTAATTTCTCAGAGGAGAAAACAACCAAAGGGAAAAGGCTATCTAGGCAGCGGTGAGGACCTCAAGGGTGTATCATTTTCTGTTTTAAGGACGCATCCATCCCATCCAGACTGTCCCCAGCATGTTAGCGTGGATGTGCCACAGAAAGGATGAGGGTGTGAAGTCTGGCTTTTAGTGCATATTAAAATGAGTTTATTTACATAGTAACACGATGCCACAGAGTACACAGCAAAGTACCACAGCAAACCAAAAGGCGGCACCACTGGTGACAGAGGGGACCTGCTATTGGTAGATTTATACAATTCTACAATATGTAAGTGGAGAGTGAAGCTCTGGAAAGAGCAAGAGAAACAAGATTTCAAATTATAGAGCGTAGGCAGTGCCATGGAGAATTAGAGATTGGAATGAGGGCTGTCATGATTCTGAAGGCAGACATCTTGCTTCCGCCTGGATCTCACACCAAAATGCCCTGCACGTCATCCACAGAAATCCCAGCCCCGAGTTCACATACAGCACTCTACGGTCAGCAAGAGAAGGAATGCCACATATGGTGGAGCAGTGTGGCTAACCTTCCCACCAGGCCACCGTGGCCCCAGGGGTGGTGCAACATTCAAGTGATCGAGATTACAGACACACACACTAGTGGGCAAAGTGGATTTCCTGTACTATAATAACATTTGTAGCAAAATATATACTTCTGTAGTTCTGTTAGGTTAAAAAACTTCTGACCTCTTTTGACTCCCTGAAACATTCTTGACTAAAAAAACAAAACAAAACATGGGGATGTATGGGATGGGAAGGGGGAAGGCTGGGAGGCCCTAGGAGTGGATTGTGGGTGGGGGTTTGGAATGCAGGCCTCTGGCAGCCCCCTGGGCAGGCAAAGCCTCCAGCAGTGGTGGATGCAGAAGTCTATGCTAATTTCCAGCAGCTGTGGAGCTGTGTAACAGCTGGATAGCACCTTGTACAGTCTGGGCACTTATAAATACTAAGTAGAAGGATGCTGAATGGTAAATGCCTCTGTAGGAAGGTTTATAAAAATGGTACAATGTGGTAAGAAAATTCCCAAAAATTCTTTAAACATAGCTACTGAAACTACCTTATGTCTTTAAAAAAAACAAAAAAAAACAAAAACAAATGCACAGTCCTCAGCATCATACAGTGATGATGTTCCCACACAGAGGTCTGGGCCCTGCCATGCTACGGTGGGGTGGGAGAGTTCCCTCACAGACACTGGGGACACCACTATCTGCTCCAGGCTTCCTCCTCCTCCTCTTCATCATCATCATCCTTTCTTCCTCTCCCCTCTACCATACAAAGTGGACTTCTTAAATAGGTGCTTTTTGGAGGATGGACTTACTTTTCCAGCTGAACAGTTGATCTGGAATGTTTATGAATTTCTCTCCTGGTGTCTGTCACACTTAGCCTCACCAGCTGAGAAGCAGTGGGACAAAAGGGCTGATTTCTTTGGTATCATCTCTGGCCAGTATGTAGCACCACGGCTCTTCTGGCTTCCTGCAGCGCCCCTGGTGGCAGTGCTGCGGCGAGCACGGGATAGCTGGCTCCTGTGCACATATCAGCAAGGGTACAGCCTCAGCGTGCTCTGCCGGTGAGGGGCATGGGAAGCATGGCCGGCCAGGGAGCCCGGTCCCGAAGGGTACTTACACTTTATGCAGCTGCCATCATCTAAAACACATGAGCGCAGGGTCCTGAATCCACCCAGCTTGTGGGGCTGGGCTGCATTTCCTGACCACTTCTAGTAGAACTATGGAAATGCCACCTGTAGGTTTCAGGCAAAACCAAATGTCAGGTGACTTCCCAGTGCCAGTGGGAAATTCTGAAATTCAGAAAGCTGGGCACAATCCTCTCATGCTGCGCTACTTCCAGTGCACAAAAATTGTGCATGGAAATTTTATAATACTAGAAACTTTGAAATACAATTACAGGTGGGTGTACTCCCAGAAATGTCCTGCGCATCTCTAAAAGTGCAGGTTTCTTGGCTTAGAGCTTTACCTGCTCACAGGCACACTGAGTCTGGAAGCAGACCTAGCCTCTGCCTGCCCGGCACTAACCCCTCAAGTGCTTCACTCTCAACCCCACAGTAATTAGGTGGTGCGGGTGCTATGCCCCTCATGCCCCTCACCCAGTTTGCCCTCTGAAGGTACGTCCTGAAAGGCATCACCAGGCTCCTGGCCTCTGATGCTAGCAGTCTCAGTCTGATGGTCCTGCTCAGTTCTCACACTGCTATTCCACAGGTTGTAACAGCCTTTCCTATCCTGCGCTGTTTGTGCCTAGCTTCTGCATGGCTCATTACAGTACGTGTTCTAGAGGGCTCTCTGCTGTCCCTTCCTCTACAACCCCACTCATCCTACCAGGATCATGCTGCACTCCAACAAGGCACTCTGTGATACATTCATGCCTGATCCCAGCTGCTCTAGTCACTGTCCTGTTCCCCAGGACCCAAATGTATTAGATTGTTCATGCTTGTGTGGCTTAAGGAGAAGCTTTGTAAGGGATTAATTGTTCAAATGATCAACAGAAATGAAATAATCAATAGTATAGACTCTAACAGGAACCCCCCCCCACTGCCACATTTCCAAACAGTATTGAGGACAGTAACTTGATGTTACTTGAGAAAAAGTGCTATGCTATTTGCAATCCAAAACTCACATACATACATATGTATAAAAAAATGTGTGTAACTATGTCTACAGAGGGTAGAATTTCCAGTTGATAAATGAATTCCAAGTTTCTATCAAAATTAAAATGGAAGTATAAAATATTCATAATAATGTTAGACTGAATTTCATTACTTTGGAAGACTATTGTGAGGACCATCTGATGTGTGTCTTGCCTAGAAACAGTTTTTCTCTCTTCAGCTGTAACCTGTCCTGTCCCTCCTCCCATTCCTTGGCCATTGTCTGAGAAGCTGGAGGCCCTTCTCGACTCCTGGGCGTGCATCGTTGGCCCTTCACAAATGTGGACATAAAAACAGCAATACACATGTGGTATGAGGGGGTGCTCAGTTTCCCAATGCTGTCAGATCATGGTAGTGGAGGTGCCCATCCTGTTCTACTGTAAGGACTATCCAAATCATAGCAGGGAAAATGGAAAAAAACAAAGATACTTTGGGACAGAATAAACAGAAGGACCAGGGAACATTCTGTATTAAATATGTAACCTCATTAAATAGTCAACATTCAAATTTACTTGGGCAAGGCACCACGAGAATGACATTGAGAAGGTATGTCTCAATTTGCAAACCACTGGGGGGGGGGGGTTGCCGATGTGGGCAATAGTCTGTGTATGGCCAGCTCAGTGCATAATCAGGCAAGGAGTTAGGTGTGCATGGCTCTGCGTGCTAAACCAAATACCACCCACCAGCAAGGCGGCCAAGCCACAGGACAGAGGCCGAGCTTGCCCTCTGCACAGAGGAGGCAAGACTCTGGGGCCAGCCAGCCAGCCTGCCTTCCCAGAAGTCCTAGAGGACAAGGGCCTCTTACAGGTAGAACCTTGCAAATATCATTCTCTTAAAAATAATTAAAAAGCACAATAAAATACATTCTTCTCCTTTCTTGATCCTCTTTGACACAGGTGAATCACATGAAAGGCTGTTAAAAATATTAAAAGTTTAGAAATTTCCAAGGCCACTAATGTGCCATCTAAGTAATACTGCACAGTCCATCTTGGCTTTTAGAAAACCACACAGGCCACTTGGGCCACCAGCTCCCTCACTGACAGTGCAGAGCACAGGTCTGTCAGCCCTGCCACAGGCTGCTTCCGAGGCCTGGTCTCCGCCCTAGCATGTGTGCACACACATACCGTGTGAGTGACTCTTGGGACTCAAAGCTGATGTAAACTCACAGTTTTGAATAAACAAGCGGGCATGTGCACGCACAGGGGAAGGAATATTCGGCTTGGTGTGGAGGGAAGAGGGAGGGTTTCTGCAGATCTTGCTTCAGGTGAAGTTGCAACATAAACACTGTAATATACAGCTAAAAAATACATACAGAAATTGCACATACATCCATCACAGAGGAGCGTGGCTCCGTGGCAAACAACTCTCAGCTGCCCTCAGCCATCTGCTTTCCTGCGAGCTGTCCTCTGGAGCCACTTGAGAGTCTTGGGAGCAATGTGCCACGGCAGGCTCTTTGGAGGAGGCCAGCTGTCTCATCAGTGGCCATCTCCCTGTCCTTTGCCTTCTGGCCATTGCAGTAGTCAGCCTCTCACACTGCCATCTAAGGAGACCTCAGAAATAAATGGATGCCACTTCATGGAGGGCTGTGTCTACAGCATTTGGTCAACCAGCTGACCCTGGCTACTGATAGGAGGAAACTGGCCAATCACTGCTCAGGAGAGAACTTGGATCCAAGCTCTGCTGACCTTGGAGTGTGATACTGACAGCTCTGACAGTAATAAAAAAATGGTGTTTTAAGTTCTGTTCCCTTGTGCCCCCAGTGAATTGCACATGCAAGAAAATCATCTCATGTCCTGCCAGCTATTCATAAGCTCTCAACTCACTGTACCTTTCTGGGGCACCAGCAATACCACGAAGGGTCAGTGTGTAATGCGCCACAAGTGGGGACAGAGTAGAGGGGAAGAACCAGGCAGGGGCAGCAGAGGGGAGGCTATTAAGGCCATCCTCTGTGCAGTGCACACACTTACTGGTAATAGAAATGAAAACAGGTCTCTGACCCAAGGGACAGGAATCTTTTTCTTTCTGCTGCCTATAGAAACAAAGGACACAGACCTGGCAAACAAAACTGAGCTGATGCTAAGAATGGCAGGTCTGCCTGGTAGAGATTCCATTACTGATAACTTGAAGGAGGAGGCTGTTTGAGAGGTGACTGGACGCTGGCAGAGGCTGGCTTATCAGGCTATTGTAGTGAGAATAAATACTTGGTGCTACAAAACAGGTGCTCATCAGAATTATACTGGAACTGAACACAGCTCATTGAACTCAGACCACAGGAGCAGACCCTTCAAGAGATGCATCTGCAGTTTTTGCTGCATGGAGGAGAGTGAGGATGAAAGGCGCTCCAGTGTATTTGTGCAGCTGCATTTCTGTAGTTAAGAGAGCTTCTTACTTGACCTGGAGCGGTGGGTGAGCTCCTGAATGGACCCATTTGTTCATGGACAGGGATGGAAGGGTTCTCTCCATCCTTGGAGTTCTGGGTGAAGACCAGGACAGCGAAGATTGGGGTGATAATGAAGAGGAGATGTAATATAAGTAGCATCCAGGCCACATTAACGAGGTTGCAGGATCTTCACAATACAGCCAAGGGAGTCTGTGGTAGCGAAAGCTAGGTACTGAGCACAAAGCCAGTCCTCGAGGCTGATGCCACTCTCCCTGTCTAGGGACTTCTCAGCAAACTTGATCATCAGCAGGGTTCTCTTAATGTCCAGCCAGTTTTGCAATAGGGCGTTCCTCTGCACCAGGCTTGTGGATGCGGCAAAGGTCTGGAAGAGGTCTTCACGGGGGCCCCATAGCAGACATTGGAGGATGCCTCTGGCATCAGAAATGAGGATGCGCTCAGAAGGGTTGGGGTTCAAGAGGCAGCTGGCCAGCTGTTGCAGGCCCCGGGAATAGGGGGAGCGGAGAGGAATGCGAGGCAGGTCTGTGCGTGTGTACTCCCTCTCCTTTAGCTCAGGGTTCTCATCAAAGGGGTTGGGCAGGTGCAGCATCTCATAGATGAGGATGCCTGTCTGGAACTCATCACACTTTTTATACTGAGTGGCAGTTATGATCTCTGGGGCAAGGCGAGACTGGTCTCGCAGGATCTCTGGATCCACCAGATGGCTCTTCTGCTTGGCCTGAGAGAAATTGCTCACAATAAGCCTCGTGGGACAAGAGGAGATGGGGCTGGGCTCTGCAAGCCTGAGGCCCTGGGTGGCTCCCCCAGGCTGGTGGTGAACAAGCAGCAGGTTCTCTAGGCGGAGATCGCAGTGTGTGACATGGTAGGGCTTGAGGTGCTCAAGGCCGGAGCACAACTGCAAAAGCAGCAAACACACCTGTCTCTCATACACATCGGGGCTTTTGCTGTGATGGGTCAGAGAGTCTCGCACAAAATCAGCCACTGTGAGATGGGGAACTTCTCTGGTGATCACTACAACATGGCTTCTTTGCTTCCTTTTCGGGACTCCCTGGCTCTCCTGCGATGACTCAGTTTCACAGCAGGACTCTGAGTTTCCCCCACCAATTTCTCCTTTAACTTCTTCTTCCCTCTCTTCCATCTCATCCTCTGCCTTTTCAAGGGCATCAGGATCCTCCCAGGGAAGTAGACGGTTAGGAACTTCGGCAAGGAAATGACCACAGTCCTGCTGGATGTTGAAGTGGACAGCCAGACTCTGTCGAACAGCCAGGCTGTGGTAATACTGCTGCGATTCTTTAGCTTTGCTCTTGCAGATCTGAAAGAAGAAAGCAAGTAACATGATTTGAAGTTCACACTTTCATATCTAACTTGTGACACAGTGAGAAGGATTAGTTAGAAGGTGGCCAGTACAAGGAAGAAGCAGTTGCACAGTGAAGGCTTTAGAAGGGGTCTTGGAAGCCCTGTGGCAAATGACAGTCAAGCTGGTGCTCACTGCTTCTCATGGATATCTATAAGAGGTACAGCGCTCACCTCTCTGCTCCACAGCCTTCAGAGTTGTCTAAGGTTCTCTTCAACAAATGGTACTACATGCAAAAGAATAAAACTAGACTTGCACTAGTTACAAAATCACTATCTCTCACCAGTTATAAAAATCAACTAAAGATCAATTAAAGGCTTAAGTGTCATACCTAAAACTATGAAAGTACTAGAAGAAAATATAGAGGAAATCCTTTAGGACACAGGAATAGGCAAAAATATTTGGGAAAAGACACCCACAGGTAGCAAAAGTAGGTATAAACACAGCAAAGAAAATCAACATAGTAAAGAGAAAGACCTAACATGGGAGAGAATATATGAAAACTATTGACAGTAAGGACAAAGACTTGGTAATACATATGTGTCCAAGAATCTCAATTTCCTGTAAATTCTCCAATTCACTGGAGAGCAGGTTTGCAAAAAATTGTCAATAATCTTTTTGATTTCACCAGTACTGATTGTGATTTCATCTTTTTATTTATTTTAGGAAAGGGTCTACAGGGTTTTCAGGGTCTCACTACTAGATTGGACTCATAGTGATCTGCCTGTTTACAGTTCCCCAAGAGCTGTGATTATAGGCATGCACCAACACATCCAATCTCAACTGCCATCTCAGCACACCCCAGGGGTAGGGTCTGCATGGCAGGACCTGGATTAGAACCCCTGACTCCAGCACCTGCTTGCAGGTGCTTTAATCCGCTGAGCTATTTGGCCTGCCTCATCTTTTTCATTTGTATGCATTAATTTGTATCTTTTCTGCCCTTTTTGGTAGGAGCGGCTAAGGGCTTTTCTATTTCATTTATTTTTTCAAAGAACCAAGTCCTTTATCCTTACTCTGTCAGTCAATTTTGTGTGCCATAGTTATGACTCTCATAATGATATTCATTACAAAGTTTAAAAATCTGGCTTACCTATCCTTTGTATGTCACTTTCTCAACCAATGGGAAAGTAATACAAAGGGGGACAAGTAAACCTTATTAAATAAGGTCTTTGGGCCACCATAGAGTACTATCTATTGGCCTGCCAAGTGAGTCCAGACTGTAAGCCTCTACAAAAAGTAGGTGGGAAAACATTGTGCTTTTGTTCAGTTTTCTAGATGAGATACAGGGTATAGGAGAAAGAGCAGGTTTTGGCATTATATGGTCTTAGGTATGCAAACAGTCTGGGTATATTCAATTCCTCTAACATTTATTGTTTCTTTATGATAAAAATATTCAAAATCTAGTCTTATGGGTTTTTTTTGAAATATACGTTATCTGTAAGTCACCCTTACTGTGAAACAGAATAGCCAAACTACTCTGTTCCATTAGTTAGTACCCTTTCTTCATCCCTCTTTTTCCTCTCTGAGCCTCTTATAGCCACTAGTCTATTCTCCATTTCTGAGAACTTCTGTAAGTTTCACAGAGGTAAGAGGTCCTGTGTATGTCTTTCTGTGCTTGGCTTATTTCACTTAACATGAGGATCTTCAATTTTATCCATGTTGTCAAAAATGACAAAATTTCTTTATGTTAACATATCATATTTTTATATATTTTTCATGATTTGTATCTACATGTTCCTCCAAAGCCTCACATGGCCACAGCAGGAGATTGGAACATGAGGAAGCTGTGCCCACTTGTGGATTAGTCTACTGTGAAGTTTACAAAGCTAATGTGCCAGGCGTGGTGGCGTATGCCTGTAATCCCAGCACTTGGGAGGCTGAGGTAGGAGGATCGGTGTGAGTTTGAGACCAGCCTGAGGACGTGGGGCCTGGATTGGATCATGCTCCCCACCCTCCCCCCTTCATTCTCTCTGCCTCTTGCCTGCCACGTCATGAGTAAGGCTCCTCTGCTAGGCCTCTGTGCGATGTTGCTCTGCCTTGGGGCCAGCTAACTAGATACTGAAACATGAGCCAAAGTAAACCACTCTTTTGCATGTGTTGGCATTTTGTCTCAGTGATGGGGAAAGTAACTAAGATGCCACCCATCAGTTGAATAGTTAGATTTCCAGTTCTTGGCTGTCATGAATAGTGCTACAGTGAACCCAGAGTACATACATGTCCTTTCCACATGGTTGATTTCACTTCCTTTTATATGTATCCAAGACTGGGGTGCTAGATCATGTAATTGTTCTAAGTTTAATTATTTGAGAACCCTCCATCGGCCTTTCCAGTGTGGCTGTGCACAAGGGTTCCCTTTTCTCACATCCTTGCAGCTGTTATTTTTTGTTATTTTGGTAAGACTTGTGGGAGTGAGGTGAAAATATGCTTTTGATTTGCCTTTCCCTGACAACTGGTGAGGCTGAACATGTAGGTCTATTGCCCATTTAAAAACTGGATTACTTGGTAGCTGTTTTGCTATTGGATTATTTGAGTTTCTTATATATTCTGGATATTAACACTTTGTCAGGTATAGTCACTGGTCTGTCCTTGTCAGAGAAAAACTAACACTGAGTGGCAAGATTCTGAGTTTCATGCTTTTCGTTAACAGGCTCAATTTAATTTCCATTAATTAGGCAATAAGGTCCTTTCAAAAATAAACTTAAGTAGCTATGGGTCAAAGAAGCATTTTTCTTGATCAAAAACAGCTAAGGGTTGTACATACTGTAATGAGCATTGTATCTCTAGTCTCAAAGGTCCATAAAAGCAAAAGCAAGCTCCCCCTAGGGGTTATCTTCAAGACAATGGAAGACCCCAACCCAGAGCCCACAGACCCTTACTTTGGGCTAGAACTCACGGGCACCCTGCTTTTCCTTCCCACAGGGGACACCAGAACCTTCCACAACAGTCGCACTCTCTAGTCTTTACATGACCTTCTTGTTATATGAATACAGGAAAGAAGCACATTAAATTTTTTTTTTCTTGTCAGTTTTATTTAAAGAAAAAATGTACATTTTCTGAGGAGGATGCAGATAACCTCTAGTTCTGAGAAGCAGCATGCTGATTTCAATTCAAACAGACACTAAACAGAAAAGGAAGAACAAACCAAGGAAGAGCATTCCCTCCTCACTTTCTGGACCTATAAAGTTAGATACTTGGTCCCACTGGGCAGGATCTGAGAACAAGTACTTTCAAGGCTGCTGCCATCTATCTGAGACTTTGATAAATGCCTACATGGGACATTGTTTTTCTAAGCACATATTGGATGACTGAACATGCCTGGGACTATTTCTACATCTTCGGTTTTGTCTCACTGATGCTCATGTCTGTTTCTGTTGACAGTACTATGCTGTTTTCATCATGTAGCTTTGTAATACAACGTCAAGCCTAGGTTATGACGCCTCCTCTTACTCAGGATTACTTTTGCTATTCTGGGTCTCTTCTGGTTCCACATGGATTGTTTTCTCCAGTTCTGTGCTCTTGTTATTTTGATTGAGATTGAATTAAATCTATGTCTCAATTGTGGAAGAATTGACCATATTGATTATATTGGTTCTGTCTCTCTAGAAATTGGGGTATCTTTCCATCTTCTAATGTCCTGTTCAGCTTCCCTTTACAGCATACTATAGTTTTTATTATAGATGTCTTTTGCTTCCTTAATTCCTAAGTATTTAATTTTTCTTGGTGCTATTACAAGTGGTATTTTTCCCCCTAATTTCTTTCTCAGTGGATTCATTATTGGCATGTAAGAATGCTTTTTGTGTTGATTTTGTATTCTGCTACATCTCTGAAATTGGTTAATTCCTCAAGTTTTTGGGTAGACTTTTTTGGGTTTTCTATGTAAAGAACCATGTCATCTGCAAATAATAACTTGACTTCTTTGTTTTTTACACATGTCCCTTTTATTTCTTTTACTTGCCTGACTGTTCTTGCTAATGTTTTGTGTACTCCTGAGCAGGAGTGAGGATAATGGACATGCTTGTCTTGTTCCTAATTTTAGAAGGAAAGCTTTCAGCTTTCTTCACTTAATATGATATTGCAGTAGGTTTGTCATAAATGGCTTTTAACTGATTGAGATAAGGTCTTTTATAGCTATTTTCTTCAGCATTTTATCATGAAAGGATGTTGAATTTTTTCAAAGGCTTTTTCTGTGTCTATTGAGATGATTGTGTGATTTCTGTCCTTGCTTCTGTTTTTGTGATAGGTTATACTTATTGATTTATGTATGTCAAGTCATCTTTGTATCCCTGGGTGAAGCCTACTTGGTTATGACGTATGATCTTTTCAATGATTTACTGCATTCTGTTTGCTATTACCTTGAGGGTGGGTGGGCTTTTGTATCTGTGCTCATTAAAGAGACTGGCCTGTAGTTCTTTTTTTTGGGGGGGGGGGCGGGGTTGGGTCCTTCCCAGTTTTAGAATCAGGGTAATGCTAGCTTCCAGGAATAGCTCTGGGAGTACTCCTTCCTTCTCTTTCAATTTCATTAGAAGTTGAGGAGTGCCAGTATTCAATCGTATCATAGAATTCTAGAGTATATCTGTCAGGACCTGGGATTTTCTTCATAGGTTTAAAAAATTTTTTTTTTAAATTTCACTGCTTGTTGGATTCTTTAGGCTTTAAAAATCCTTTTGGTTCACTTTTGGTAATTCATATGCATCTAAGATTCTATATCCTACAATTCTCCAATTTACTGGTGAACAGGTTTGTGAAACAATTTCAATAATCTTTATTTCAGCAATACTGATCATGATTTCACCTTTTTACTGTTACATTGATTTGTGTCGTTTTTGTCTTTTGATTAGAGTGGCTAAGGGCTTATCTATTTTGTTAGAAGAATAACTCTTTGATTTATTCATTATTTGTATTATTTACTTGACCTAAATTTCAATGATTCTGCTCTGATTTTTGTTTGAGACAGTCTTGCTATGTAATTCAGACTGGCCTTGAACTCACTAGTTAGTCTAGGCTGAACCTGAGTTCCTGGCGATCCTCCTGCCTCTGTTCTGAGTGTCAGAACTACAGGTGTTCCCCACCATGCTTGGCTGTTGTCACCTTTGTAATTTCCTTCCTTGTACAACTTTTTGAGTTTGAATTTCTTCTCTCTCTCTCTTTTTTTTTTTTTTTAAGGACTTTGAGGTACTTTATTAGGTTATTTGAGTTTGCTCAATTTTTATGATGTAAGTATTCATAGCCATAAACTTCCCTTTCAGGACTGTTTTACTGAGTTCCTTACATTCTGGCATACTGCATGGCATCCTTTGCTTGTAGAAACTATCTTATTTCTTCCTTAATATTTTCTGTAATCCATTGTTTATGAGTATATTTCTTGGCTTTCTTGTATCTGCATAATTTATGTTTTGTTGTTGATTTCTGGTTTCATTGTGCTATGATTTGATAACATGCTTGCCATAATTTGAATTGTTTTACATTTATTGAAGCATGCTTCATAGGCTAGAATGTGGTCTGTTTTAGATAAAGTTCCATGTCCTATTAAGAAGAATGTTGGGTGGAATTTTGTTCTTGGGTAGCACATTGAAAACATCTACTGTTTAATTTTTGAAGGTTTTAACTCTGATACTTGATTTTTTTTTTTTGTCCAGTTGATATGTATATTTGTGGTTGTGAGGTATTGAAGTCCCCACTAGAATTATGTTTGGCTGTTATGTCCAGTAGTATTTGTTTTATGAAGTTGGATGCACTATTGCCCAGCACATATATACCATTATCTCTTTCTCTTGGATTATTCCCTCAACCAATATGTAGTGACTTCCTTTGTTTCCTTTCAACAGTTTTGGCTTGAAGTCCACTTTGTGTATGTATAGGATAGCTCTATTTGATGTTTTGTTTTTTTCCCACTGCATGGAATATTGTTTTCCATTCTTTGATTTTCAGTCTGAGTCTTTTGGCTTACATATTTTTTAATGCATCATACTGTTGGATTTTGTTTCTTAATCTATTCTGCTAATCTACATCTTTTGAAAGATGTAGATTTGAAAGGGGAATGAAGACGAGAGTTATTATTGATAGGAACTAACACACTGCTGTCATTGCTTGATTTTTCTGTTGCTTTTTTTTTTCTCTCTCTCTCTCTGTCCTTTCCATTTAACTGCTCACTCTAACTGGCATATTCATTCTACTGGAACTTTTGTTATTATTAGCTTCATTGCTTCATCCTAGGGTAACTCTGGGAAAACTATTTTTTTGGGAAGCTGGTTTGGTGGTCATAAATTACTTCGGGCATTCTCTATCCTGAGAATATAGATGAGACAATTTTCCATCAGTTTTGAAAGATAGTTTTGCAGCATGTATCATGCTGGGTTGGGCACTTTTAGGGCTTGAAACACTTTACTCCAAGCTCTTCTGGCCTTTAAAGTTTGTGTTGAGAAGTTTGCTGCAATTTTAGTGGATTTACCTTTATAACTGATTTGTCACTTTTTTTCTTACCACCTTTAAGATTCTGTTCTTATGCTGGACTTCTAGGATTTTGATTATGATGTGTCCTGGTGCGATTCCTTTCTGATCACAGCTATTTGGGGGTTCTAATGCTTCATGTATTTGTATGTTAATTGTTTTTCCTTATTTGGAGAGTTTCAGCTTGCTATGATTTCAATAAAGAGATTTTATAATGTCATTTGTACTATATTCTGATTTCTCACCAGATCCAATTAATCTTAGTCTTCCTTGCAACACCTAGGAGCTTTTGGATCCACCTTTCTTGTTCTCTTATTATTTTTTAAGGTGCCTCATTACTTAGGCACCACCAACAGCCCTGTCTTCTAGTTGTGATAGTCTGTGCTCATGCTGGTCACTTGTACCCTTACTTTTGATAGAAGTTTTAGTCTTCCTAATTTCTATATGGCACTTTTTTATGGACTCTAATTATTTTCCATGTTGGTCATTAGTGCTTTGCATTGTTTTATTTAGCTCTGCTAAGTTTTTATTAGTGTCCTTAGACTCATTGATTGTTTTATTTGGCCTATTATCTGTTGACTTACTTCTTCTCTGAGTTTGCCAAACACATTATTGATCTGTTTTGTTGTCTCTCCTGACATTATTTAGAATAATCTAGTTAGATGGCTTTGCTTTCTTTCCTTTTGATGCCCCATAGATTAGCCCTACTGTAGCTGGGGGTTTTTGGATACATTTTGTTGCCTTACATGTTCTCTCCCCCCACCCACCCCACCATTGAGGCTTGTGATTTGATCACACTAGAAACAAAGCTTTTCACTACAGACAGCTTTAATTAAAGTCTACTTTTTTTTTTTTTTAAACTGTCCTGTTTTTTTTTTTTTAATTTTATTTATTTATTTATTTGTTTGCTTGTTGTGTTTGTTTGTTTCTTTATTTATTCATTTTGTGGCTGGCTCAGCCTGCCCTGGTGGTGGCGCTGGCGCAGCATGTGGTGCTGGGGATCGAACTGCAGTCCCCGCAGTCGCCTGAGCCCTCGTAAGCAGGCGCTTTAGACCACTGAACCATCTCACCGGCCCCTAAAGTCTACTTTTTGGTGGTATCCTCTAGATATAGCCAACTATTGTATTGGCTTTTGTCTCACAATCTAACCACATCCGCTTACTTTTGATGGGAGGTGGCAGAATATTTGGTCCACTACCCAGTTCTCTAGGAATGGGCCATAGTATTGTTAATGATCTCAAGATATTCAAGATATTGACATCTCAAGAAAGAAGTTAATGGCAACAACTGTGTCACCTTGGCTACGGTAATAAAATCATGCATCAATTACAGCAAAAACAAACTGAATACTGACAAAACCTAAGGGCCAATGACTTATCACCTTTAACTACGGAAAAGAGATCTAAAATTATAGCATGAACATTAAGACACAGCATAGAATGACCTACAGTAAAATCTACTAAATGGAACTGTACTCCTCCTAATATTAGAATAGTATTCAATATTAATAGTGTAATGTTAACTAGCTAACTAGAAAGATTCATAAAGCTCAATAGTTACAGAAAAAAAGTAGACAGTATGGGGAACTAGAGAATGAAATAAAGCAAATTTTGAGAACTTAAGCAATAGTATGTGAAGAGAAAGAAAGTTAAATCAGGGGTCCTATTGAGAAGTCAAAGTAATGTTAGAACAGTCACAGGAAAGGTCAAACAAGAAAAAAAGAGCAAAAACAGGAAATAAAGGAAAGGTAAGAAAGAAAAGAATGGCTAGGAAGATAGCTTGGTGGCATAAGCGCATGCCTTGCAAGTGTAAGGTCCTGAGTTCAATCCCTGGTACCACATGCCATGCTGGCCCTGGAACCCTGAGTACACCATGCTAGCCCTAAAACTGAGCATGGTAATGATGCCTGTAATTCCAGTGCTGGGGAGGCTGTAACAGGAGGATTACTATGAGCACAAACTGTGTAATGAGATCCTGTATCAATAAATCAATCAATCAATCAATAAAAACTGAAGGAAAAAAAAGTTGAGAAAGGAAAAGAAAAAAGGGGACGGGGAAAAATTAAGAGAAAAGGAAGAAAATATCCTACCTCTTCCTCAACATGAGAAAGGAAAGAGAAAAAATAAAATAAAAAGATTGAGTTAAAGGAAAATTTCTGTGTTTTGAATGAATGTTTCCTTCCCAGGCCCTGTAGTCTTGGAAGCCAACCAGTCAGGATTTTCTTTGCCTACTGTTAGGGTCTATGAGCTTTTCGGATACCTTCCCAGAGACCCCTATGTCTGTTTACCTCGGACTGTGGTCACTGTCCAGGCCTAGGCATATCCTTGCTTATGTTGGTAATGGAAAATGCTATCAGCCCTCTACTGCCTGCTGGATGTCAGCTGTGGGTGGGTAAGGTGGGCTGCTGGACTTAATATGGACATTCTTAGGGGCTGGTTGCTCCCTGTGGAGGGCCCAGCCTGGTACTTCCCAGTCTGAGCTTCCACTTCTTGGGGTGTCTATGTGTGGCCCACACCCTCTCCACGGTAATCTCCCATAGTTGCCTTTTACCTAGCCACTTTGGAAAGGTAACAATGGAGTCCTTGAAGTTGTTGGCCAGGTCTGTACTTTCTCACTGGGTTTGCTTGCTTTCTGCACTTAACTTCTCTCCCTGGGCCTTGTTCTTATTAGGATCAAGTTGGTTGGTTAGTCCACACCTCTGCTGTCTGGTGTCAAGAGGAAGAAAAGTGTGGAGCTAGCTTGGAGCTGATGGATGGTTATATCCTTGCTTGTGTGCAGGGTGCCACATGGCCAGTGAAGGCCTGCTTGTTTATGCTGGAGGCCTCTCACCATGTTTTTAAAAAATCCAATAGTTGTCATCACATAGTTATATAGGAGTTGATCCAGCACACGGCACCATTAACCTTGATGCCAGTTCAAAGTCTTTGCTCAATATCACATTGCCTGCTGGAATGAACGAGCAAGGGCACCAACTTTTCAGTCTTTGAGAAGTCTACCAAATTCCATTCAATTTAGTTGAATGAGACTAAAAGTTAAACTTCAGCTGTGTAACCTTGAGCTTTTATTAACTTCTCTGGGTCACAGCCTCCCTCATGAGCAACATAAAAAAACTGAAGCTTAGTGTGATAGTGCATGCCCATATTCCAAGCATTTGGGAGACTGAAGAAGAAGGAGTATGAGTTTGGGCACAGACTGAGCAATTTAGCCAAACCCATTCTCAGAAATAAAAAAGCAGGGGGAAAAAAAAAAGGGCTGGGGACGTAGCCCAGTGTGAAAGAACTGGGTTCAATCCCCACTATTAAAAAGAAATTAAAAGTGTGGCCAGTGAGATAGCTCAGCTGATTAAGTGCCTGCTTTGGCAAGGGCAGGGACCAGGGTTTGATCCCTGGTCTTGCATGCTGTGCCTGCCCCTCCCCCTGGGGAGTGCTGAGCCGGTGAATGAGTCTGGGCATGGTGGTATGCTCCTGTAATCTCAGTACTGGGGAGACTGAAAACAGGAGGATCATTACATACATATAATGAAAAACAAAATAAAAATAAAAATAAAATAAACAAAAGCAATGAAAAACCACAACAAATCCCACACAAGACAACAACTAACTCACATGACAGTTGTGAGGGTTAAATGGTATTAAGTATGTAGAATACATCTTTGTGCCGCAAAGCTGTACAAATATGACACTGGTGATTCAGGCAACCTGCAAATGTTTAAAGTGATATAATCTTATAGAATCTTTGTGTCTTTTCAAACAAAGAGATTAAGACAGAGAGTCCAGAGAGCCCTTTGCCTCAGCAGTGAGAGTTTCTGGCCAGAATTTTGATAGAGGCAGCCAATGAGTGGCGGCTAAAGGTCAACACCATGATGCCAAGATCAGCCCCAACAAGGCAAGAGTAGCACGTCTTCAGCACAAGCCACGCCAGCCTCTGGCTTACCAGAAGGTTTGGCCACATCTGTTGTTTCTCACTATACTAAGGCACACTGAAAAGACCTTACTGCCTGGTAGTTGGACATTACAAACAGGTAAGATATTCTAATATTTTCTAGACACAGTCAGACATAGACATACACATCTTCATAAGGTCCTTTAGTGCTTTTGGAGTAGATAAGGACATGGACATTACAACTAGAATTTATGTTTAGCTTCACAGATCAACTTGAGATAAAGGATCAAAATGATTTACAAAGAAGAAATGATAAATTGTTGGCCATTTTGGATGCTCTGAAGAAATGGCCTGCCTAGCTAGCCAACCCGAGTGGGCGGCTCTTCCTTATCTCTTCATTTTATCATCTATAGACAGGTTGAAAAATAATGGGTCATTCTAGTTTAAGGACAAACGAAAACAGGAGAAGACTGGAGTGTGATGGAGGGAGGGTTAGGGCTTTTAATTGGCTTATAACCATGAATCCTGTTACAAGCCAAACACAGAATTATGGAGATTTCCATAATAGGATTTCACATGATAGGTATCTCATACATCTATATTATGGACCTTGCAATGATGTTAATTTAGGTAGGAGTATTATATTATTTTATGCATCATATAGTAGTCATTTTTCAAATATTAATAACTTGACTCCTTTCCTTTGGTAAAAAACAACTAAAAATGACCTGACTTCAGATGATAAATTTCTAGTCAAAAGTTATTTCAGAAAACAAGCCACTCTTAGCAGAACAAATTGTCAAGGTTCTTATTGTCTCCACCCCACCCCCGTCCAGTATTTGCTCTGTCAGGGATCAAAGTAACTTCTTCCTGGCTTCTCATTTTCATTAATCTTTCTTGAAAGTAATTCATATTATTTCCTTACAAAGCATAGGTAGTTTGAACTGGAGGAATCTTAAGGTATCAGTTCTCAAAAGAATAACTTGCACAGGGCTCCTACACTTCTCCAAATTTAAAAATAGGAATAAAACTAGGGCTAGAGTAGTCACACATCTTCACATAAGATTTCCTTTTCTAATAGAAAAAAATCACTTCAGTTTTGTTTTGACTATGTATGGGAAATGTTGCCAATTCTGACAGATTCTGTGCTTATCTATATTTTCTGAAAAGGAAGAAAAAGGAGAGAGCGGAGGCGCAAACACTAGAGGGAGCTGTAATATCAGTATCCAGGTAGCATTCCCTTGTAAATTGTGTGGCAGGAGAACAAAACCAGGCCATTCAAGGGTGAATCCTTATAAAATGCACCAGGGACCCCTTTCTGGGCACATTTTTGGTTCTGTGAGGGTGGAGATGGTGGGAAGGCTTTTCGTGAAGAGCACAAGCAGAAGGAGATGCCTTCCCCAGGATGACCTGCTCTCCTGCCCACAGGATATGCCTGCTGCAGCCACTCTCCAGAGGAATCAGGAAAATCAAAGAGGACAGACAACCAGCCAGCTGGGGCTGCCCCCTCCCATACAAATAACACACTGTTTAGGTTAATACAGTCCAGTGAGGATACAGAAGAGGAAAGGGAAAAAAAAAAAAAAAAAAAAAGACAACCCTGACTGCTATCAACTGAGCACTCCCACATGTATCTGACAGCTCCTCAGCACCCCTGCCTGTAACTGCCAGCACCTGAGCAGTTGGGCAAGACTGCTAAATACAGGGGTGGGAACCATTAGCCATTAACAAATCACCTGCTGGAAATGAAAAAAAACGAAACAAGACAAAATGCTTTGAGAATCATAGGCAAAGTACCCTTTCCTGAGGCCTTAGAGCCAGCTCACAGCACTTCACTCTCAGGCCTGACCTTACCAGGGAAACAGAGCTGGACAATGGTTCCTCATGCATAACCTAAAAAGTTAATTCCAAACATTCATTTCATCTCAGGGGCTTATTTTCTGTTTTGTTCATAGCAACTGCTCTGCATACCTGTGAGGCAAATTTGCCATTACAAAGCATTTATGTTTGTAATTAGACCCTCAACCTCTGAGAGCTAACTCCATAGAGTGTGGGGCGTGTGAGTGTAAAGCTGCATTATTAGCACATGGAGAGAAAAGGAAGCATGTGTGTCTAATGCCACTGACCCTTCCAGAATGCCGCAACACCTGGGACTGGTACAGAGGACCTACATCTCGCTGCCTTTTCATGAATATTTACTTGAAGGGAACAAAAGAGAGGGGCAGGGGAAAGGGCAAACTGGCAAACCCCAATGGCATGACTACCAGACTCACAGCTGCTGAATGGAGGGGTCCTGCCATTCTTCTTTGGAGGGGTCCTGCCATTCTTCTTCCGATCCTTCCTCTTTAAGTACCGGTGCTTGGCATGCCTTATCTCTTTCTTCTTTCTTCCCTGATTGTCCCTTCAGCAACTATCCTGCATCTGCTACTTCCTTCCACCTGAATATTAGCCACACTGTCTCTCTGAGCTCAGGACAGATATATACAATGGCCTACTTGATTTCTCCTCATGTATACCCTGTCCTGTGGATTCCTTCAACTGCACTCTTCCTCCCACTGAGCTCTCTGCTGCCTCAGTATACCCTCTCCTGGTGATGAGAAACCAAGTACAGCCTGGACTTTTATTCCATCTTCACTATCTATGTCCAACTGATTTTGTTCCTAAATAACTTTTAAATTATCTTTTCTCTCTCTATTGTTACCATCATCACTTACCTGCAGGATCACAAAAATCTTTCCAATGGGTCTCCCTGTGCCTCTCCTGGCTTCCCCTCAAATATATCTTCCACATGGCCATGGAGCCATCTTATTGTTTTGTTCTATGGCATTGGGGATTGAATCCAGGGCCTTCACACTGAAATACAACTCTGGCCCTTTGGTTATTTTATATTTTGGTACAGAGCATTGTTAGTTTGCTAAATTGTCCAGGCTGGGTTTGAACTTGTGTACCTCTTGCTTTTGCCTTCCAGAGTTCTGGGATTACAAACCTGAGCTACCAGGCCTGAGTACAGAAGCATCTTGAAAAAATCTGCTATTGCTTGTCTACTGGAATTTCCTAGCAGCTTCCTGTTATCTTCACAGGATGAAATTCTGACCTTTCTCCCTTTTATTTCCCAGCTCTTTTCAGTTTGCTTTTAACTTACTGAACTATCTTTAGGTAGTCCCCCAACTTCCATCCTTCTCCTTTTATTTATGGACCCTTTCACCCACAATGCTGGAGGGACTGCTACTTACTCCTTCAGAGCCTCTTTTAGGTGTTACTTATGTTTGAGAAAATGCTAAATACTGTGAACTCCCTTTCTGTGTTACTTTCCATATCTTGTATGTGCCTCTTACGAATGTTTTTGTGTGAATTAAGAGCAGATACTTGCATCTTCCAAACCTAGCACAGAACAAGGCACATGGTCCATGTTTGGCTCATCAATATTACTACTGACAACAGGTCACATCTGATTCAGCACGGCCATATGGTTTATTTACTCAGAACAGCTAGAACGTATGAACAGTATGAGCAGCTTTTACAAAATAGATGGAATCTGGCAAGGGAATGAGGAGGGCGCAATAGCAGACAAATGTGAATAATAAACATTCACAAACAACCCAACACACCACTGGGTAAAATCGGATCAGTGAGGGCTGTCTGCTGAGCCCATGCTGCTCTGGAGGCTCGGAGATTCCGCACTGCACAAAATTACATGAAACTACATGGCTCTTTGTCATTCTATTCAATTTTCTCTTCTTTTCCCCAAAGAAATCAATAATTACAACATACAGGACTCTTCTAAACTAGTCTACATTAGCTTTTATTTTTCTATTATGGGCGCAGTGTGCCTTCAGCCTACTTCCACTTTATCAGCAGGAAATCTCATTTCTATCTCACACCATGCATTTTACAGTGCCTCGGTGAACCTTAAGTGAGATGGATATTGTAGGGAATGAACTGTAGAGGGACAAAAATGAGAAACACTGAAGATCACACACATCATACCATCTGTGCTATTCTGTCATGTGACACAAAAGCACAATTGCAAATGGAAGAGTGTAGAAGGAAAACCTGCAACTTCTAAATTGATATCCAGTGTTTGGTTCAACCTTACTCTACAAACAGGCTAATTACCGACTAACATTAATTCCTTGATCTGCCTGGGAGGAGACTCCTTTATGTGGAGCTTCAGAGGCAAGACCCCACATAGTCAAGCTGGTTCAATCATATTCAAAATGAATTGTTTAATATATAAAGTGTTATCTGGGCTCCAAATACTCAGGACTTCATACTGTAGACATCTGGTATGAGACCTGTTAGGCAGACTAGATATTTTTACAGCTTGAGTCAGAATAAAAAATGTTCATATGCCCAAGAAATCCATTTTGGAGCCAAGGAAAGAAATTCAAGGAAGCAATTGTAGCACAGCACCTGCCTGACAAGTTCGAGGTCCTGAGTTTGATTCCCAGTACAAAAAAATAAAAACGGTGGCAGTGTAAGATTTTATCACTTTGACTTATACTCACAAATCTTTTTGCCTTCCCATTCAACTTGTGGGTCAAAAAAGAGAAGTTTACATTTCTCAGTAATTTAGACTGATGGAATGATGCCTTGTAATATTCACATTAGAGAAACTGAGGTACAAAACAGTAATGAGGTTCCGATGAAGAATTCAATTAATTTCCCAATTTCTAATTCCCAATATGTCCCCTTGCCCTATTAATTAAAGCCGTTGTGCCCTTTTCCTGGTAGCCAATTCATTCTGATTCCAGGTTCATATAAGTACCCTAAGCCTTTCCTTTCCAAATGAGCTCCCAGCTGAGATCTTTTAGCACCTCTGTAGGCAATGGACCATGAAATGAAGTGGACACTCGCAAGTGAAGTTGGCTGCCGATTACTTTCCATAAAGCTCCAATTTTGGGCACAGCAGTGTTGAATTCCACAAGTGGAAGTGGTTTCCCTGTGTTTCTTCCTTACCACGAAGCCAGTAATTAGCTGCCAGCACAGACCCTCAAAACTAGTTTTAAGTTTCTCCCAATCACAGTTACTCCAGTTAATGTTTTTTTCATTTAGTATCTTGCTTTCTCAGCATCTACCAAATGAGCTAGAGATCATTTGGTAGTAGAGATCTGGAGTCTACTTTATCATAAGAGTTTAAGAATTTGGCCCAGCTGGAATTAGTGTAAAAATGTTCATATGCCCAAGAAACCCATTTTGTAGGCAAGGAAAGAAACTCAAGAAGGCAACTGTATAAGATTTTATCACTTTGACTTGTACAAGATTTTAAGAATCTGGCCCATCTGGCAGGAAGTAGACAGACAGCCACACTGTTGTCACGGAGAAGTGTGTTCTTTCCCTGGGCTTCGTGTGCCTTCTCCTTGAGAACAAAGACCCAGACTGCTTTAAAAGGAGAAGCTTCCTATAGAAGATGTGCCAGTATTGGGACTTCAGGGGAAAAAAACCTCACGTTATACTTTTACTTATGTGAGACTTTCAGCATCTTCTTCAAACTATCCTCCCTGAACTTACTAGGTGGCTGCTCATGGCAGCATTTGTTATCACATGATCTCATAAGTGAGGGGAAAGAAGTGTGTCAGGGACACTGAGCCCTAATTTCATCAGTATCCACCCTGCTTCCGGTTGCAAAGCTGCCCTTGATTCTTTCAGAAACAACACCAAGGCAAAGCAGGGCAAGTTTACTGATGCAAGCACAATTACTTGGCAAGGCTCTGTCTGCCTACAAGTCAGGATGCAGCCAGCCATGAATCTAGTGTCCCTATGCAAAAGTGATTTTCTCCTCTCTGGCCAGTTCCTCCAGTGTAGGGTAGTACATGCCCTTCTAATGTTGACTTTAGTCTACTTCGACGGCTTTGCCAGGCGCCAGATTCTTTGAAAGAGAGAAAAGCCAAGGTAAGTTTTATTTAGTGAGCAGGAAAGTTAAGTTCATGCTTAATGCTACGTTAGCTTTATTTAGAAAGCAGGGAGCTTAGGGCTGGAGGATAGCCAACATGCTGGCCACAGAGACAGACGGCTCATCTGCTGGGTGTGGAGTGCCAAATGGCGAGGAGAGGAGAAAAGAAGCAGGGCCCTGAGACGGAAATAGGAGTCAAAGGTAAGATACTGTTTAGGAACCAATTTGTCTGCTCCTTCACTAAAATCTTACTTAAAAGGCAGACTGTGCTCAGTGCCCGAGGGCCTCCCCACCCCACCCTTCCCAACTCCCTTCTCTGGTGCCCCTCTCCTCACCAAGACTGAACTTGCCTCAGGTTTGGTACAGTGAGCTCTTGCCTTCTGAGTCTCAATTCTACTCCAGCTCTCTGTGACTCTGGACTCTCCAGTCTGTGAAACCCTGCCTTTGTTGCACTTTTCCAATTGCTCCTGCTCTGGCTCACTGACAGGTCTGGGCCTTTTCCACCCTGCAGACTCTTCCACTGCAGTCTCTCTCTTTTTCCTACAGTTTGAACTCAATCAAATGTGGGCCAGGAAACTGTATTTCTAGGCTTGACCTCTCTTCTCAGTACCCTATGTTTTTATTTGGCTTTTGGGCTTCTCTCAGCTTGGTGGTTCCATATGAAGGCTCCACGGAGAGCTCATCCTTATGGCTTTGATTTATATTCCTAATGGCATCCTCCTCTGAGGCTGCTCTGCCTGCAGTGCTAGCTCTGTTGCCCTCAACTCACTGGATGTGGTCTACTGCCTTCCTCTTTTTCTACCCTATTTCAGGGAAACATTTTCACCTGAAATCCTGCAATACCATAATGACTGGCTTCCCTGCTTCCAGTTCTTCTGGTTTCTTCCATCATAGTCTTCTTCCAAAATCATTAATCTTATGCTATTTTTCTATTTTAAAATTCTTAGTAGCTAAAATGCAAAATTAATCTCTTAAGCTCATCAAAGTCTCTAAATTTGGTTGCCAATCTCTCCATAGTATTGTTTCCCATTATTTTTTCTATGCACTATAAAGAAGAGTGTAAAGTGGAGACCAGACCCTCTCTTACTGGACCTGACATAAGAGTTAATAACTTCCTGCATCTGTAAACAGGCATCTCTGTTTACCTTTACATCTCTGTAGACCACTCTGAAACTTCATTCTAATTCATAGGAGTTATTTATCCTTTGTCTTTCCCACTGCAATAAAAGCTCCTTGAGGGCAAGACTCTGTCATACTCATACATATATTTCTGTAAGTCCACACAAGTACCATCATGTTTTATATAGTAAATGTTTTGAAAGATCAAGGCATTTTTTTCAATGCCCACTTTGTATAAGCCTTTGAGAAGGTAAGGGTTAATAAACCATCCCTGCACTGGAGAAGGTCAGGTGTAATACCTGGGGAAGGAGGGTATGCTCCTGTAATTGTATAGTGTAGTTTTGCCTAATTACTCAACTCAGCACAATCATGCAATAGTAGAGAAATCTACCAGGTACCATGTGGGTACACAGGAAAGAGCTACCGGCAGGTATTCAGGAGATCACAGAATTGGATTTCTAAGAACCTTCTATGTTCATGAGAAGGGAAAAATAGATAACTACTATTTATCAGATACTTTATACCATGCCAAGAGATGTATATCACTGCCAGTACTCTATACATCACTATATAGATATTGATATCGGTGATTTTTTTTACAGTGGTTTTAAGAAGAATGAAATATTTTCCCCCATATTATAGACAGAAAAGGCAAGTAACCAGGCTAAAGCAACATAGCTAATATGTAGCTAAAACCACCCATTTCAGCAGAGGTCTGAGCTGGATATGGTGGTACATACCTGTAACCCCAGTATTTGGAAGGCAGACTGCTGTGAATTTAAGGCTAGCCTGGACTATATAGCAAGACTCTATCTAAAAACAAAAACAAAACCAACAACAACAAAACCAACCAAATGAAAAAACCACCGAGGTCTAACTTAAAAGCCAGGGCAAGGAGTGTGGTTTATTAACTCTTACCATCTCAGCATCAGATACAATGGCTTATACAAAGTGGGCGTTCAAAAATGCCTTGATCTTTCAAAACATTTACTGTATAAATCATGACGATACTTGTGTGACTTAAGGAAATATATATGAGTATGACAGAGTCTTGCCCTCAACTCTTAGCCATTTCATATGTGGGAACCACCCAGAGGGTACTTGCTACAAATACAAGTTTCTCAGGCCTTTTTTGTGTGTGTGTTTTAGGGAAGGGTCTACAGGGTGTTCAGGGTCTCATTACTAGATTGGACTCATAGTGATCTGCCTGTTTATAGCCTCCAAGAGCTGGGATTCCAGACACACGCTACCACACCCAGCCTCAATTTGCCATCTCAGTGTGCCTGGGAGGCGGGGCCGGTATAGCATCCCAGGCCTTCTTGCTTATAATGTTTTAAAATCAATTATTTATTTATTTGGTACAGGGTCTTACTATGCAGCTTGGACTCAGTGATCCTCTTGTCTCAGCTGCTACAGCACTGGGATTACAGATGTGTGCCACAGCATTTGGTTTCAGTGGCTGGTACAGCGCATCTGGGGCACAATATGCGGTACAGGGGATGGAACCCAGGTCCTTACGTGTGCCAGACAGGCACTTAGACTGCTGAACCATCACCGCAGCTCTTGTTGCCTACAGTTTTGACTGCGGGCCTGGGAGGGGGACAAGGAAACTACATTTTAAATGAGGACTCTCAGGTGATTCTGAAATAGGTCATCTGCAGATCACAATGCAGATTCTCATAGTATCATTCCATCTCCCAGAAGGGCAGTCCAGACAGAGGAGCCAGCATGCGCAAAAGCCAGGAAGCATGAAATAGGAGCTATTTATAATTTATGCTAGGGAATAGGAGTACAGAAATGAATAACTAAAGAGACCCATTCCTTCAAGAGGCAGTATGAAATGATCCCAAATCACTAACACTTTGTTTTTCATTGAAAAGTACTAATGACATTTTTACGTAAGATTACAACCATCTATAGTTACCACCACTCTAACATAGAATTATTTCCCTATTACCATTTGGAGATCAATTTTTAAAAAGCTATGACCATTCTCTTTAGTATTCTATGAGATTTTACAACAAATGTTTGTCATTTTATATAGTCCTTCTAATCACCACTTTTAATGGTTACAAACATTCCATTGGGCTGATGTGCCACAATTTAATTGTTTCTTTAATATCAACCATTCTGTTTGATTTTTGGCAGCACCAAATTTCTGAGGCTGTAACATTTTGAAGTTTTCTCTCATAAATTTAATGGAAAACATATTTATATATTTGAAGTAGTGAGGAAGAAAATATCTAAGTGTACAATCTATATAAATCTGCTAAATAGTAAATAGTAGTGACCTATAGAATATGGAGGAGTAATGTTCTATTATTAATAACAATAGATTATTAAGGCTTGTTATGGTTTGTGTATAGGTGTCCCCTCAAAGCCTCATTCAGTCTTGGGTTGGCTTCTGGAATTTATCATTGATTATTGTGGGTGTGGGTGCTGCACCTCCCTTGGGGCAGGTGATTTACATTTAAGTGTAAGGAAGAAGAGAAGTTAGCTGCTTGAGTTGCTGCTACTGGCTCCCTTTGGGCTTGTTCTTTGCTGCTGCCATGAAAGGTTGCCCTCTGCCATGTGTCTTGGAGTCAGCTGAATATGGAATGAAACCTCCAGTACCTGTGAGCTAAATAAACCTTTCCTTCCTTTATTTTGGGTGTCAGGTGTTTGTCCCAGCAATGAGAGAAGAGTAACTAAGACAGAATTTGTTACTGCAGGAGTGGGGTCATTGCTGTGACTAACCTGACCATGTGGATTACAAGTTTTTGGGAATGGCTTATGGGAAGAGATAGGAAAGGTTTGGAGAGGTCCTCTACTTGTGAAGAGCTGGAAAAGCTTCAGCTTATACATAATTTATAGTTTATAAAAATAATTTTTTTCCATTTTAGAGACAGGACTCAGAGTTTTCACACTGAGCTAGATGCCTAGCCCTTTACTTTTTATTTTCAGACAAGGTCTTGATAAGGATTGAACTAGTGATCTTCTTGCCTCAGCCTCCCACAGTGCAGGAATTACAGGGGTGCACCACCATTTCCAACTTAAAAACACTTTCATTCCATAAATATGAACATTATAACAATCTTATGGCAGGCCAGCTGGTGTGTGCTGATGTGAAAACCAAGAGAAGCTATATGGCTTAAGAATGCAAAAAGGCAGAATCAGAACTTAGGCCCAGGGCAGATGATGCCAAAGCTCTTTATTCTGTAGTGTAATGCCTTTTGGTTTAAGACCAATACAATTATGAGGCCATTCATGTTGAATAGAAATAAGAAGAAATATGAAATAGAGCAACATGTAAATCCAGGAGAAGTCCTGAGTTAAAAACTGCCCACTTTTGAGTAAAAGCAAACACAACTCCTACCATGGCCTGAACTGTTCATCTCCCCACTCCATCCTAAGCTGAAGCTTTAATCTTCACTGTGGCCACACACAGCAGCTCATAAGGGGTCAGTGTGGTGGTGAATCTGTAAGGGTAAGATTAGGGAACAGACACAGAAAGCTGGCACGCTATGTTGCTGTGACATCAGGATGCAGTGAAAGGGTGCTTATGAGAATCAGTGAGAGGACTTGAGTCAGAATGAGAGTCAACCAGGGGCTTGATCTTGGCCTTTCTGGCCTCTAACTGTGAGAAAGTAAGGGTGATTTTGGTGTGGTCTCTGATGGGAACAAGCACCATGGCCACTGGACACCAGAACAAAGGTGATTAAGAGCCCAGCAGAAGTATGTTCTAATGTTTTGTAAAAGATAAAACTAGATTTTTAGCTGAGGTGATTTAAAAGCAAAGTGATAAAAGAGTAGCTTGGTTTCTCCTCAGCGTTTATAATACTATCAGAAAGAAGACAGATGACTTGAAGAATGATTTTTTTTTTTAATGGCCGGCTCAGCCTGCCTTCGGGATGGGCTAGCACAGCATGTGGTGCCGGGGATTGAACTGTGATCCCTGCGGTTGCATAAGCTTTCCTAAGCAGGCGCTTTAGACTGCTGTGCCATCTCTCCAGCGCCATTTTTTTCGACATGTTAAGCAAAAATAAATCAGAACATAAAAGATGTGGAGAATTCTGTCCATCTTGCAAAAACTGTGAAAGAACACTAAGGGTGTGGCTACAAAGTCATGTGATAAAGAAATCATGGGGAGGAATCAGAGATTTAATGAGCCATCTTAGCAGAAGCCAGTAACAACAGGAATGAGGTTGTATCAGCAAAAACACTGCCAGTGTGAACTAGGGAACAGTAAAAGTAGGCTGCAATGAGAGAAGACTGCTAGACATCTTGGGTTTTATAGGGTTGGACCATAGAGCTATTTGGCTGTGAAATGCTGTGTTCTTCAAAGAAAGGGGAGAGTAACCCCAAAGTGATGAGATGTCAGGTTTGCTCTTCACCAAGGTATAGTGCACAAGGCTGCTCCCTCCTTGTTTTCTCTGGCTCTGGAGGGCCAGCCTGCCTGTGAGCCACCACTGAGGCCCATTAGGGTGGCACTACTACACTAGTGGGGCTGGAGGGCAGGGTATCAAATCAAAAAGGGTTATTCTCAAGGCATAGGATTTAATGGAATTTAACTTGCTAGATTTTGGGCTTTTGGACCCATTGGCCCTTCTTTCTAACTTCTTCCTTTTAGTATGGGAATGTTTCTATTATATGCCTGTTTGTAGTTGTATTTTGTATATACATATCTTGCCTGGTTTCACAGGTTCACAGCTAGGGCAGAATTTTGTCTGAGGATAGTTATACCTTGAATTTGAACTCATAAGAGGACTTAGGCAATATTTACATAAGACTCTGGACTTGATTCTAGAATAAAACTTTTGAGGAGCTACAATGTGTTTTGTAGGCAATACTCATAAATTTGGGAGGAGAAACCATGAAATATTAGACTAAATTGTGGTATATACCTAGTCCAATTCATGTTGAAGTTCTACTCAAATGTGACAAGGCCTAGAAGGAGCTCAAAGGCCTAGATATGACAGGACTGGTGTTTTTGTCTTTATAAGGAAGACATGGAATATTCATTCCCTCTTTAGCTCTCTCCTTACCATGTGAGACACAGAGAGAAGATGGCTATCTACAAGCCAGGAAGAGAGCTCACCGAAACCAAATATGCTAAAATCTTTCTACTGGCTGCTTAAGTCATCCAGTTTATAAAATGTTGTTATGGCAGCCTGAGCAAGTTGAGACTACACACAAAGAAAGGATTTTACTGCTCCATGATGGCAAAGGATTTAGGAGTTAAGTAGTAGCAGGGGTAATAGTATTTCCTTTGGCTTTCAAATTACTAAATTCTAGATTAGTGAGATAGTTCTGTGAACTAAGCGACTGCTTAGGCAAGTGCAGGGACTGGGTTTGATTCCTGGAACCACATGCTGTGCTGGCCCCACCCTCAGGTGTGCTGAGCCAGCCACCGAGACAGGGTGTGGTGGTGCATGCCTGTAATCCCAGCACTGGGGAGGCTGAAAACTGGAGGATCACTATGCATCTGAGTTGTGCAGTGAGACCCTGTACCAAATACATTAAAAAAAAATTAGCAAATTCTAGCAGAGACTTCCTTTGAAACATTGCAAGAGATCCTTACCAATTAGCTTACTCTAAACTGCATTAATATGCAAAGGGATATTTTAAGATAAAGTTTTTTTTTAAAAATGTATTTAGTACAGTGTCTACAAGGTCTTATTACAGATTAGGCTCTTAGTGATCCTCCTGTTTTCAGCCTCCCAAGCACTGGGATTACAGGCATGAGCCACCATGCCCAGTCTCAATCATGGTCTCAGTGTGCCCTGGGGGCAGAGCTAACAAGGCATACTGGGGATTGAACCCCAGCCCCTGCACACTGCCTAAGCAGGCACTTTAATCCACTGAGCTATCTGGCCAGCCCTAAGACAAAAGTTAAAGGAGCTGCCAACTTCTGGCTTCTTTTGTTTATCTCAGGTTCTCAGAGTTTATTCCTCTAAGATTCTATGATCAGTTGGGCACTTCTGAAAATGCCCAGAGGGTCTTCAAACAGACATTTATATTCAGCATTTAGTGTAAAACATCCTTTCCCAGCCTGCCAACAACTGCCAGTATATAATCACTTGCCACCTGTTCTTGAGATTGCTTTTGCATCATTACAAACAAAGAAATCAATACTAGACCATTGATTTAGGAAAGAGACAAGATTGCACAACAATAATACATAAAGTTAGTCAAGCCCGACTTCTCAATTGTTTTGAAAGAAGAGATAGTTCAATGCCCCTTTCTGAAATAGGTACTCATTCTGCATTGGTGATCTTGTAGCAATAAAGACCTAAGAAAGATAAGGCCCCATAACCCCAATTGATGTAACAGCTCTTGCGTGCTATACAGAATCTCAACATGCCTTTTTAGACCACCAAGTAATATAGGAACTGGAGTCTAGATCCCCTCTCTGTAGTCTATCCTTCAATTTAATTTGACTGTGTGAACTAGAGCAGAGACACTCTGCCAGTGCCACACACAGTCAAGGATGCTGCAACTGTGGAGATCAGCCAGCCAAAGGTCTGCCCCAGCATATTTTCTGCCTTGATAGATAGGTAAGGCCAACTGTTTACCTTATTCATTAATTTAGCAAGATACCATCTGGTCTTTCTAAGCCAAATTAACAGGTAAAAGTCATTTAGGTATGTTAATTGTTTTTGAACCAATGAGTAGAAGCAGTAAAAATGAACTATGGGGATGGAGAACATTACTTTAACGTTTACACAGAGCTTTGTGTTTTTCAAACCCTTTCACTTGCATTATCTCACTTGATCCTCACCTCAATCCCATAAAGTGGATGGATTATCACTGTAAACAGCTGAAAGAGAGGAAATGGTGGGCCAAAGATTGCTACTCTTTTAAAGTGGAGAAGAGCTAATGGTACAAAAAGAAATGAGCACTTATCAGGGACAGTTCCATATGACAGGAACCATTACTGACAAAACTACTGAGTGTCAGAGGCAAGGTCTGAATCCAAATCTTTTGGACATCACAGTCCTTACCATGGCTTTTACACTGATAAAATATAGGTCCACTATTATAGCCAGTGTAACTCATTGAGAATTCTTGATGTCAAGAGCTGTAGACATCTTGAGCGTCAGGCCTGTCAGATGAGGGACATCAGGCCCACCACCAGCGCAGCCTACCACCATCAGACAGCGCCCTAGGCCTGCCAGCCAGTACGAGGCCCGCCACATGAGACCTCCTCTGGACCACCGCCAGTGCAGCCTATCACCCAGTGCCAGACCTGTCAGGTGAATGAGATATCCCTCCCCCGGCCTACAAGCAGCTCAGCCAACCCAGTAGCATGGACTAAATGAACAACCCACGGGCATGCAGTCCTGTACGAAAGATCATGGCTACTCAAAATGATACAAACAAGGAGCAAAATGCAATCTCAGGTCCTGAGCACACCTGAAACAAATACATAAGTCACTACCATACAAGAAATTGGGAATCACGCAGCCAAAATCTCTGAATTTGTAGCATCTGAAGTAAACAAACAAATACAGAAACATATAGAGGAACTCAGATTGGAGGTAAGCTCTGAAGCTAAAAAAGAAACCTTTGAAGTACTAGAGGCTGAAGTTAAAAAACAGCTGCAGAAAAGCATAGTGGCAATGAGATCAGAAATAAGTTCTGAACTTGAAAAAGTCATTTCTAAATTAATAGTGACTGAAGTAGAACAACTGCAGAAAGGTAGAGAGGAAATGAGAACAGAAATAACTTCTGAAATAGAAAAAAGAAAGGATAACTATAATGAAAGACTTAAGTAATATTAAAGAAGACATGGTTAAAAATTAGAGGAAAATACGAAAATGATGGATTCCATGACTGAGCAATACAAGAAAGAAATAGATCACCTGAAACAGTATCAAAGTGATATACAAGAAAACAAAATCTCAATCACAAGCTGGCAAAACCATATGAACAAAAGTGAAGACAGAATCTCAGATCTTGAAGACACACTTGCAGCTAGTGAAAAGGAAAGAAAGGATCTCTTCAAATGAACCAGGATGTAGGAAAAAATAATTCAACACCTGCAAGATGATGCGAGAATGAACAACG